>JAIUZE010045424.1:0-12121 GCA_022085475.1 Heliosperma pusillum | reverse complement strand
CCCGGCCAGGAACACAGCTCAAAAATCCAATTTTCCATAATGTCATTCATATGGTGCTCTGGGCCGGTCATCAGACCGGCCGCCGGTCCACCGGCCTAGAGCACAGGTCAAAATTTTCCAAAAAACTCGCCTTCAATGATAATGAGCTCCAGGTCGGTCGGCACACCGGCCGCCGGTCACCCGGCCTGGAATACCTGTACTTCAATTCCCCGTCTTCAAAATTCACCTTCTGGAGTGCTCTGGGCCGGTCGGCACCCCGGCTGCCGGTCGATCGGCCTGGAGCACTTCTCCTCTTCTTCACCTTCGCCTTCAAAATCACAACAAATTCCCAAAGAAACCCAAGTCACCCACAATCTCGACTCAACCAACAAATTCTCAAAGACACGGTTTTGATCCAAACCCGACTACAAGTGCTTCAAACCTTCCTAAAACTTCCTCCTAGAGACGAAAGACCCGAGTACACAAAATCAAATCTTCACAACTACTCCTAATATGCATGCTATATACAAAAAATTGGTGGTTGTTGAGGGACTCCACCAAACCTATCAATTCACAAGAGATTACAAACAAGATTCCTCCTCGGGAAGTGGATCCCCAAGGAAGAGTACTTCCACCGTTCCTTTTTCATCTCCATCAAAATATCTTTTCACTCGATGCCCATTGACCTTGAAATTACCACCTTCTTCGCTCCAAAGTTCAAAAGCTCCATGTGGGGAAATGTCGATAACTTTGAAAGGACCCGACCATCTCGAGCGTAGCTTTCCCGGAAACAACTTGACTCTAGAATTATAGAGTAAGACTTGGTCACCCACTTTTACATCTTTATCAACCAATTTGGCATCATGCCATTTCTTTGTTTGCTCCTTGTAAATCTTCGAGCTCTCGTAGGCATCAAGTCTTAATTCTTCAAGTTCACTCATTTGGAGAAAACGTAGCTCTCCGGCCATATCAATGTCAAAGTTCATTTCTTTCAAGGCCCACCACGCCTTGTGCTCCAACTCGATTGGCAAGTGACAAGCTTTGACATAGACAAGCTTGTAGGGAGTTGTGCCGAGTGGAGTTTTGAAAGCGGTGCGAAGGGCCCAAAGAACATCCGGAAGCTTTTGAGACCAATCCTTTCTACCTTTGCTAGTGGTCTTCTCCAAGATGGCTTTTATTTGACGGTTTGAGACCTCCACTTGCCCACTAGTTTGAGGGTGGTAGGCAAGAGCGGTCTTATGAGTGACACCATGGGAAGAAAGCAAGATCTTGAAAGTGCTCTTCCTAAAGTGCGAACCCCCGTCGCTAATCACCACCCTTGGGGTCCCAAATCTTGGAAAGATAGTGTTTTTGAAGAGCTTGATAACAACTTTAGCATCATTTGTTGGGGTGGCAACGACTTCAATCCACTTGGACACATAGTCCACCGCTACCAAAATGTACTCATTCCCGCAAGAGTTGGGAAATGGTCCCATGAAATCAACTCCCCAACAATCAAAAAGCTCAATCTCAAGAATGTTTTGAAGGGGCATCTCATTTCTTTGACTTATATTCCCCGTTCGTTGACATCGATCACAAGATTTGACAAAGTAGTGGATATCCTTGAATATAGATGGCCAAAAGAAACCACCTTGTAACACCTTTGCAATGGTGCGAGATGTACCAAGGTGGCCCCCATAGGCCGAGTTGTGAATTCTATCGACTATCTCCATGCCTTCTTCCCTAGGAACACATCTTCGAAACATGCCATCACCACACTTGCGAAAAAGATGTGGGTCATTCCAAAAATAGCGTTTTGAGTCATGCTTCAACTTCCTCCTAGCTCTAGCATCCAACTCTTCCGGAATAAACCCGCTCACAATCAAATTTGCCAAGTCCGCAAACCATGGTGATTTACCACCTAGCATCATCAAACTATCTTCTCTCAACCACTCATTGATCGGGCCACTCTCATCCTTCAACCCATGATCTTCGGTAGTCAATCTAGATAGGTGGTCGGCAACAACATTCTCCGCCCCCGCCTTGTCTTTAATTTCCAAGTCAAACTCTTGAAGTAAAAGAACCCACCTCAAGAGCCTTGGCTTTGCATCCTTTTTCACTAACAATTGCCTCAAAGCGGAGTGATCCGAGTATACCACAACCTTAGCACCAACAAAGTATTGCCGGAACTTTTCCACGGCATGAACAATAGCTAGCATCTCCTTTTACGTCGTAGAGTAGTTGACTTGGGCTTGATCAAGAGTTTTGCTTGTGTAGTAGATTACATGGTGCTTCTTGTCCACAACTTGGCCAAGCACCGCCCCGACCGCATAATCGGAGGCGTCGCACAAAACTTCGAAGGGAAGGCTCCAATCCGGTGATCGGATTATGGGAGCCGTCACAAGAGCTTCCTTCAACCTACAAAAAGCACTCAAGCAAAATTCATCAAATACAAAAGGTGTGTCTTTGAGAAGAAGAGAAGTTAAAGGCTTGGCTATTTTAGAAAAGTCTTTGATGAAACGTCGGTAAAAGCCCGCATGGCCTAGAAAGCTTCTCACTCCCTTCACCTTTGTAGGGGGTGACAAGTTTTCTATTACCGAAACCTTAGCCATATCAACTTCTATGCCTCTCTTAGACACGATGTGACCAAGCACAACCCCCTCCTCCACCATAAAGTGGCACTTCTCCCAATTGAGGACAAGGTTGTGCTCCTCACATCTTTGCAAAACATGAGACAAATTCAAAAGCCCAAGATCAAATGAGTCTCCATAGACACTAAAGTCGTCCATGAAGACCTCCATACTCTTCTCAAGAAAATCGGCAAAAATAGCCGTCATACACCGTTGGAAAGTCCCCGGAGCATTACAAAGCCCAAAGGGCATCCTCCTATAAGCATAAACTCCTATGGGACAAGTGAATGTGGTTTCTCTTGGTCTTCCGGGTGTATGGGGATTTGGAAAAACCCGGAATAACCATCTAGAAATGAATAGTAAGAGTGCCCCGCCAACCTTTCAAGCATTTGGTCAATAAAGGGGATGGGGTAGTGGTCTTTGAGGGTGGCGGCATTTAATTTGCGATAGTCAATGCACATCCGCCACCCGGTCACGGGTCTAGAGGCTAAGAGAGTCCCATCCTCTTGTTCCACCATAGTTACCCCTCCTTTCTTGGGCACTACATGGACGGGACTCACCCAAGAGCTATCGGTTATTTGGTAAATTATCCCGGCCTCTAGCAACTTCATCACCTCATTTTTCACCACTTCCGCCATCTTAGGGGTCAACCTACGTAGCCCATCTACCTTAGGTTTGCTACCCTCCTCCAAGACAATCCTATGCATGCAAAGATTAGGACTTAACCCTTTGATATCATCAATGCTATATCCAAGTGAACCCCTATGAGTTTTCAAGACTTTCAAAAGTTCAAGTTCTTGGCCTTCACTTAAATTAGCATTAATGATAACGGGATAAGTTTCTCCCTCACCTAAAAAAGAGTACTTAAGTGAGGGAGGTAAGGGCTTAAGTTGTACCTTTGGAGGGAGAAGGCCCGCCACCTTCTTCATTAGCTCATCATCTACCTCGTGGTCATCTCCCATCTCCTCATCATGGAGTGCCACTTGTAGAGCTTCTTCTTCATGCTTCTCCTCTTCATGCACCTTCTCAACCACTTCTTCAATGACTTCTACCGAGCATGCTTTGTGAAACATTGGTCCCTTCACTAGATGTGGAAGATTAAATTCAAGGGTTTCGTTTCCCACCCTAAAGGTTAGCCGCCCGTCCCTCCCATCAATGAGGACTCCTCCGGTAGCCAAAAAGGGCCTACCAAGGATGATGGGAGTGTGGCTATCCTCCGGGATATCTAGGACAACGAAATCCGTGGGGATCAAAAATTGGCCAACTTTAACGGGTACGTCCTCAAGCACACCCAAAGGTTGCTTAACGGACCTATCCGCTAGTTGTAGAGTCATAGAAGTGTGGGTTAAACTTTCAAGTCCAATTATTTTAGCAATAGTTAAGGGAATGACACTTACACTTGCACCATTGTCACATAATGCCCTTGAAATCATGACTCCCCCCACAACACAAGGGATAGAGAAACTTCCGGGGTCCCCAAGTTTTTTTGGCATTTTGAAAGAGTTAGGATTAATGAGGAGAGCACTACACTCCGCCTCCATAATCATAACATCTTGGGTACCCAAAGTTCTATTATGAGTCAAGATGTCTTTTAGAAATTTTGAGTAAGTGGGCATGTTCAATATAACATCGGTGAAAGGTAAGGTCACTTCAAGTCCCTCAAGCATTTTTCTACATTGGGTGAACTTGAAGTTTTCCTTAGTTTTCAAAGCTCTAGAGGGGTAGGGGATATCGGAAACAACAAGTGGAGAACTAAAAGATACCTTTGGAATGGGAGTTTTCTTGGTTACCTTAGCTCTTGCTAGTGGTTGTACCTCTACTCCGTCATCATTGACATCCTTGTTCATCTCCTCTTCATAAGGCATAATTTCGACATACCCTTCTTCTCCCTCTTTGGGTTGATTATCTTCACCCTTGCCATCATCTTTTAACTCCAAGGTAGGAGTCAAAAAGGGCTCTTCAAGTTCTTCTCCTTCCTCAACATGCTCATCATTTGGAATCTCATCATTCATCATATCCATGTAGGGGTTATCAAGCACTAGTCCACTTCTTAAAGTCACCGCCCATGCATGGTGGCTTGATGAAGCATCCTTGGAGCTTTTCCCTTGAGCAAGTAGACCTCCCGGAGGCCTTTGAGGATTGTTCAAAGCTTGAGAAGCTAACCTAGCTTCTAATTCCCTCACCTCTTTCTTGTGAGCATTGGTGACATTTTGCAAAGTCAAGTGGTTTTGGATTTCCATGTTTTTGACTAATTGCAAAACTTCACTTATTGAAGGATCATTCTCTTGGTGGGGTTGATTTGTCAAAGGAAGGGCAAAAGCATAGTCATTCCGACTACTTGAACCTTGGTTGTTGCTTCTTTGGTTGTTAAAGTTTCCTTGTTGATTGTTATGGAAATTTCCTTGTTGCCCCCTTGAACCTTGATTGTTGAAATTTGACCCTTGGCCTTGGAAAGATTGATCGGGAACCCCTTGACTTGCTTGATTGTTTTGATTGCCTTGGTAAAAATTACCTTGGCCTTGATTGTTGAAGTTTTGGTTCCCTTGATTTTGATTCCAATTTCCTTGACCTTGATTCCAATTACCTTGGTTTTGGAAGTTTCCTTGGTTATTGTAACCTTGATCATTGAAGTGTTGATTTTGGAATTGGTTGGATCCTTGACCTTGTTGAGAGTTGTTGAATTGATTGTTATAGTTTCCTCTAGAAAATTGACCTCCTCCTCTAGGTTGAGAAAAACCCGGAGGGTTGGAAGGTTGAGTTTGTGTGTGTTGAGGGTTTAAGACATTTTGGCTTTTGTAACTCATGTTTGGGTGAAATTTTGAGCTTGGATGATAGAAATTTGAATTTGGGTTGTAAGCTCCTTGATTTTGGAATTGAGGCCTTGAGGGCCGTGGGTTGTTGTTGATACCTTGGAAAGCATTCACATGTTGATAATCATTTGCACCTTCATTGTTATAAGAGACATTGTTCCCACAAACTTCAAAGGTGTGCCCATATCCATTGCAAATTTCACAAGTGGGGGTTTGATAAGCTTCCACCATAGGAGGTGCATAAGACCCACTAGCTTCATTCACATGATGGCCTTGACTTTGATTTTGAGCCTTTTGAAGCTCGGCAAAACCCTTAGTAAAAGTTTGTGTGAGCAAATCAATCTGGGCATTGGTATCCGCATTTGAAAAGTTCTCACTTGGGTACTTAGAACTCCTCCTCAAGCTATTTCCTCTAGAACTAGTACCATAGCTAGACTCCGATTCAACCATCTTCTTAATCAATGCCGCCCCTTGTTGGTCATTCAAATGATCAAAACTCCCCCCCCGCGGAAGCATTCACCATAGCCTTGGTTTGAGGGAGGAGAGTTTGATAGAATGTTTGAGTGACATACCAATCCGCAATTCCATGATGAGGGCAACGGGCAAGTAAATCAATGAATCGATCCCATGCTTCTCCCAAGGATTCTCCATCCTCTTGTTGAAAGGTTGTTATCTCATTTCTTAGCATTGCCGTTTTGGAGGCGGGGTAGTACTTGCTTAGAAACTCCTTAGCCAAGTCATCCCAAGTAGTGAAAGTGTTTGGAGGATGGTTATTCAACCACCTCTCCGCCCGGTCTTTGAGGAAAAATGGGAACAACATGAGGCAAAGAGTTTCCTCGGGCACACCATTCCTCTTCATGATTCCTACCCTACTTTTGAATTTTCTCAAGTGGGCATGAGCATCCTCATCGGGGAGGCCTCCAAAGCTATCCCGCTCAATAGAACTCATTTGAGCCGGGTGAATGTCAAAATTATTTGGGGCCAAGACACCGAAATTGATTGGAGATTGGGTATCATCGTGGTTGGGACGGTTACGATCACGTAAAGTCGTCATTTGTGGTTGATTTTGTTGTTGAGGTATTGTAGGTGGTGAATTTGGTGGTGTATTTTGTTGTGTATTGTAGAAGGGGTTTTCAAATATGGGTTCAATAGTGTTGTTTTGTGGGTAATCGATTGTTGGAGTGGATGTAGAAGCAATTGAAGTATTGGCTTGTTGATGGCTAACTCTTCTTGAATTCCTAACCCGAGCAAGTGTATTGGCACGGAGAGTCCTAAACAACCTTTCGGGCTCCGGATGGCTCAAGAACAACCCTTCACCCCTAGGCATGCACTCAAAGCAACTCAAAAACAAGTTAGACTCCTAGTGTGTTTTTGGGCACACTAGGGAAAGACAATAATGCAAGGCACTCTACAAATAATCTAACAACTAAAAACCAACAAAAACAACAAGTAACTTGGCTAAATTTAAGACACAAAACAAACTACGAGTTTCCTTACGCCATCCCCGGCAACGGCGCCATTTGATGAGCGGTTTGTCGCGTACCGCTCAAGCAAAACAATTTATGAAACCCAACTAATGCGATAGCGGAAGTCGGGGTCGAACCACAAGGATGGAGGGGTCAACTACAAGTTTGCATGAATCCTATTCTAGCCTAATAATTGTTGGATTGGGAGATTAGCTAAAAACAAGGAAAAACAAGTAATTGCTAAGTAATAAAGATGAAAACAATTAAGGGAAAGACTAAGGTGAAGGGTTCACCTTAGGGGGATTAATGGGCTAGTCGGGTAATTAGCAAATGGGTAAGTAATTCGAGTAAAATCAAGTGCTAATGTCTCAACAATCAATAATCATCAACAAAGCCATCGCATTTGTCTCAAATCACCCATATAAACACTAGTCTAATCATTTCTACCACCGTCGCTTAAGAAATAATCAAACCATGCTTGATAAAACGGGCAACTTTCGTTTACACATTTCATCAAACACTTAGTGTTCATATGAGCAATACCCAAATTATTTACCACAAACTTACTAATTAACCATCCTAATACCCCACATAATCCTCCCTTAGGCTCCCCCTAAACCCTAGAGGAGAACTACTCACACATACTAAAGGGAATCAAAGCACTAAAGGCAAGAAGGAGTTCAACCAACATCATGTTATGAAATGAACAATTAAAACAATCTAATGATAAACAATAAACTAGAAATGGAAATTAATTGCATAAACAATAAAAAAGATGAGAAATTTATACCAAACAAAACTTATATTGATGAATAGGGGGAATGTCTTCACCCAAGTCTTCAATACAAACCCCAAAACTGAAATGAAAGACTAGATCTAACAACTTGAAATGAGAAACTAAGCTTGATTAGGGAAGGATTAGGAGAGTAATTAGGGACTAATTTAGGTTACAAATTATCTAGGGTTTTGTGCTAAGAGGAATGTAAAAACTGCTTACAAAATAATAGGGGGAGGGTATATATAGGTATCTCGAAATTAAGGAAGAAATTAGAAGAAGAGGGCGAATTTTCAGTCTTGTGTTCCTGGCCGGTCGACCGGCCGCCGGGCCTCTGACCGGCCTGGAGCACATCAGTAGCTTCAGTAACTTCGCCTTCAAAATTCTTCAAAATCTTCTAAGTATGGGAAAATGGGGGTCTGAGCCGGTCAACCGGCCGCCGGTCCCCCACCGGCCTGGAGCACTTTTTCATGGTTATGATCATTCTGATGTAGTGCAGGCCGGGTAGGCGACCGGCCGCCGGTCGACCGGCCTGCACTACCTGACCAATTCCTCCACTCTTTCTTTCTTCATTCTAAGTGGAGTAGTGGTCTGGGCCGGTGGGCCGGCCGCCGGTCTGGGGCCCGGCCTGGGCCACCTGACGACTCAATTCTTCACTTCTTCATCTCATCTTCGAATCCCGACTCATGCAAGACCCTATTGCTCCGATTTCTTCATTTCCGCCTTAATTCCTACAAATTAAGACCGATATTCATAGCACGGGAAAACGGGAAGCAGAATGCAATCAAGTGCACGCAAATCCGCGTAAACGGACCAAAATGGGGACGAAAATGAGGGAAAAACGTGACTAATTAAATGCTTATCACAAAAGCCCTAGAAAACTTGCATAAGGACAACTTGGACTTGAAGGCAAGGATATAAGCCATGGTACCCCCTCATCCAGCACCCATCCTGCAGAGCGTTCAAGCGATGGTTCCTCCAGCAACCTACTCGCTCCAGGAGTCGGCAGTATGTGGAGGACAAGGACAACAAATTCCCCCTGAGTTGGTTACAAGGTAGAATCTTGAAGGCTTAACACCCAATTATTCTCCCATGCTTACCAGCATGCATGCTACCCCAGGTAACATTCTGTCTAGTTGTTCTCTTGGGGCTAACTCCTTCTCTATTACAGGTACCTCCAGCCAGCAGGTACCGAATGAGCAGTTTAGGTCTATCACCAATGCAGCCCCTCTGTCCAGCATCTTTGCTAGCCAGCCCTGCTCCGTGGAACACACTCCTGTAGGAACAGCGCCAGAAGGTAATCCCTTTGGCTTTGTTCCGCCTGTCTCTAACCCTTCTGCAGGAACAGGCGGACAGGTGGAACAACAGCTCCAGGAACTCAGAGACATGATCAAAAAAATACCTGGCATGCCGCGCCCCATTGAGAGAGCAGCCCTGCAGAGTTACGCAGACTCTCCTTTCGTGGACGACATAGCTCTTATCAATGTGCCTAAAGGATTCAAGCAACCCACAATGACGTTATACGATGGGACCGACGACCCGTCAGATCATATCAACCAATACAAACAGAAGATGATGGTTGTAACAGCCACAGGACCCCTGAAAGAGTCATGCATGTGCAAAGTCTTTGGGTCCACCTTAGCGGGGGCAGCACTGCAGTGGTTCGTCAATCTACCGAATAGATCTCTGGCATCTTTCGCGGACTTAGTCAATGCATTCAACCAACAGTTCACTAGTAGCCATAAGCCAGAGAAGCAGACAAGCGACCTCTATCGCGTTATTCAAAGATATGATGAGCCTACTCGAGAATATATGTGCAGGTTTAATAGGGAGAAGGTACACATTCCTAGATGTTATATTCCCACCGCGATTGAGGCCTTCAGGCAAGGGTTACTCCCAAACTCCAGCCTATACAAAGAATTGACAAGGTACCCATGCAATACCTTCGAGGATGTACAAGTAAGGACAATGGCAACAATTAGATTAGAGGAGGACACATGTCCATAAGCATATGTGGTACACCTGAGGTAGGTTGTAACTCAATAAATTCATTACCTTCTTTATATTTTTGAATAACTATTGACTTGATCGTCGGAGAGCCGTTGGCTAAGCCAACGACCAACCATAACAACAATATTCTTGCAGGATAGTCAGGAGTTCCCCTGCCAGCACGAGGTGCTACTTAGGCTGCAGAATCTGCTACTCTGTTAGCAGATTAAGTCGTTGTTCTTGCAGAGTGACCTCAACAGGATGAGTTATTAATATCCATGCAGAACAGGTCACGCTGCCTGCAGATCCAACATGGTGTTGATATATAACCTGGGGCAACTCCCACAAATGTACTGCCAGTGTTCAGCTGCAGGAACAGTCCCTCCTCAGCAGAGGGAACGACGAACAGGAGTCCCAGGCTGTTTTGCATGGCCTCCACAGTGGGGCTGTGAAAGTCATGCAGGGGGCAAGACCCTCTCCAACAATTCGCCAGCAGGCATTACAATACTCAATTTATCAGTTATATGGTCATACATGACCTACTGACTACATTATTTGGTACAGGTATTTTACACAAATTTTCTACCTTAATTTGAATTTTGAAATTCATTATTTCACTATTTTCAACAAACAAGACAATAAATTCTTCCTCCAAAAGGAAGCCAAAACAATACAGCAGTACAATCTCCCCAGGGGAACTACATCGTGCGCGTGGTCGAACAGGAACCCCTGAGGTCCGCTAGGACAGGCAGACTCCAGCACCACCAAAGTCACCACTACATAGCGTGGCGTACAGTCGGGCGACTAAATCCCAGAGCCACCATCTAAAGTCCTGCCGGCCTACATCCGCAGTGCATTCTCCACAATGCACTCCCAACAAACAGTGCATGCACGACATAACATTTACAAACGCGCGCTACAAACGATAAACACATACTAAGTATTTCAGAAATACAAACAAGTAGAACTGAACAGTTCTAACATAGAGTACGTCTGCACCCCCGTAGGTGCAGACCACAACAAAGCCATGTGCTCCACCACTAACATTTTTCAGGTCGGCGTAATTACTACATGAGCAAGCTCGCTCGAGGTTCTCATCACCGCGATTACCCTTGGCGATCACAACGGCAAAGTCAGAAGGAGGCTACCTCCTGAAACATCCACCATAAGGAACCCAGCTTCCACCAGCAGGAACACAACTTCCGTCAGCAGGATTCCACCTGATACCTACGTGGTCATGCTTCCATACCAGCAGGAACAAGGAGACGAAAATCAGCTAGAACAACAGTGTATTGTCCAGTAAAAACGAGCAGATCAGAATACCAGAATTCAAGGGGTACATGACAGGGGTTCAAAATATTGTCTAAGGCGCACATCAGGCACATACTCGTTCCAGCAGAATAACGCCAGCAGAGCAGGAACAACGTGTTCCAGCAGAACCTTGAGACTAATTTTCCTCCTCAACGAAGTCGAGAAGCAAAATTGGGGGCAATTGTTATAGCCAAAATTTACAATTTTTCCACTTGAATATGTGGCATCTTAAGAGTGGTCCATCATGGAGGGAGTGGACTAATGACATGGAAAGAAAAGGTCAACAAACTAAATTCCCCAAAAAGAGGAGTAGTTGAGAAAAAACAGGAGGGCATCCAGGGAGAACGCTGAGGAGGAACGGGTCAAAGAAAGGGACTATAACAGCAGCTGGAACAAGTCAACAACAGCTTCCTAGAATTTAGGAGCAGTTGAGGAAGAATAGGAGACTTAACAGGCGGAACAGAGTGACGCAAATCCAGCCTCCTGCCAGGAGGAACGCCAGGAGGAACATGAACCAGTCAATAACTGATCCCTTGAAAGCAGGGAGGTTGACTTTGACTTGGCAGGCAGAACGAAGTAGCACGAACTCAGCCTCCTGTCAGGATCCTGTCAGCCTCCTGTCAACCTCCTATCAGGATCCTGTCAGGAGGAACAAGAATCAGTCAGATAACGAAATCCTTGAAAGTAGGGGAGTTGAGGATTTTCAGGAGGATTTTCAGGAAGATAACGGCAGAAATAAATTAGTGTTTTGAAGGCATTAGGGTTTTGAAGGCTTATAAATACAAGAGATCCAAGGCAGAAGAGGGGCAACCTATTCAACACCATATCTAATCCAATTGCTACATCATCCCCACGCAATACAAGCCCATTGTTATTAAAAAACTCCACTGCCAATTGTATTTATTTTTCTTGTTCTAGCTCGCATCTCCATTAACGAAACTTAGTGCAATATTTGGCGGGATTCCGACTCCCCCCGCGGTTTTTCCCGATTTGGGTTTCCGCGTCACCATTTTTGTGTGTCATTTTTCCATTACTCTATATTTATTATTATTTTCGCCATTACTTTTGCTTATTTTCCATCCGTATTCCGTCACAAATCACACATAAATTAACCCCCTTTTTTAGGCTAAAAAGAGTAGATCATTTTGACCCGTCAACGAACGATTTAATAGGTTTGGGTAA
>JAIUZE010045422.1:0-27878 GCA_022085475.1 Heliosperma pusillum | reverse complement strand
CAGGCAATAACAACGCCCCATCAACAACGCATACTCACGAAAATAAAGAAAAACCGTTGTGGAAAGGAGAATTATTTTTCCGCGGAATTTTATTAAACCTAATAACAACGGTATAAGTTTTTCGAACGTTGTTATTAGTTTTAACAACGGTGTGAACTAAAACAACCGTTGTAAATAAATTTACTAATAACAACAGTTTATTCTATATCCGTCGTTATTAATTTAGCGCGAAATAAGGAAAAGTAATAACAACGGGTATGAAAAGCCCGTTGTTATAATGTGTTATTAATTTGGCGCAATATTTGGCTTAAATTAATAACAACGGATATGATTTTGTTGTACGTTGTTGTTAGTTGTAACAACGGATATAACTTTGTTAACCATTGTAAATAAGGAACCTAATAACAACGGTGACTATGAATAATAACCGTTGTCAATACTTTTAATAAAGATGAAAAAAACACACAACACTAATAACACTGTACTGCAACACAAAAACACAAACACAAAGCGATTATACTGCATCACAAAAACCACAAACACTAATAATTTATTGATTTCCTGATCGTCTCTTTGTCATCATCTCCGTCTGCTATTTCTTATTAATCAGGTATTCTAATAATTTTTCTTTATTGATTTCATGAATTTCGTTTATTTGTGAATTAGTTGCCTTATACATTGCATTTTCTGAATTAGTTGGCTTATTATTGAATTAGTTTTAATTAGTTGGATTTTCTGAATTACTTGGCTTACTATATATACTACGAATGTAGATAAATGACTCGAACTTGGATGAATGCTGCGAATATGAGTGACCCAAACGATAAGGATGGTTTAGCTGAATTTTATGAAGTCGTTGCGAACAATTTGAATGGTTCTTCTAGTATTCCATGCCCTTGTGAAAGATGTGGTAATATTAGGTATATGGCTATTCCGGACGTTAAAATTCACCTAGAAAAGTATAGTTTTAGTCGATCCTATACCCGTTGGATTTTTCATTGGGAATCATTAGAGGAAGATAATAATTTTGAAGAAGATGATCTTGAGGTATACGAAAGGATAACTGATGATCCCGAGTTTGCCGAGTATGAAGAAAAAGATGATGAATCAAATGGTTTTGAAGATGAAAACATTAATTTGGATGACCTTGACAACATGTATGAGAAGTTGTGTGAGTCTGAAGCGCCTCTATACCCTGGTTGTAAGTACACAAAGATGTCGGCTGTGGTGAAGTTGTATAATATCAAGGGGGCAAATGGGGTTAGTGACACGTGTTTCACTAGTGTATTAGCCTTGATAAACGACATGCTTCCAGATGGTAATGTTCTTCCTGTTAAGACATATGAGGCTAAAAAACTAATTAGAGGGGTGGGTATGAAAGATGAGAAAATACATGCATGTCCAAATGATTGCGTTTTGTATCGAAAATTATATCAAAACTTAACCAATTGTCCGGTTTGTTTTGAGTGGCGTTATAAGGATAAGGAAGGGATCCCGGCTAAGGTGTTATGGTATTTTCCAGTTATACCAAGATTCATAAGGATGTTTGCGAATAGCAATGATTCAAAAATGTTAACTTGGCATGAAACTGGAAGAATAAATGATGGGAAGTTAAGACACCCGGCAGATGGTATGCAATGGAAATCGTTCGACGCTAAGTATCCCGATTTCGGCATTGAACCTAGAAACTTACGTCTAGCGCTGTCCACTGATGGAATGAACCCACATGGAAACATGAGTACCCAACATCGTACTTGGCCAGTAGTGTTGGCAATATACAACTTACCTCCATATGTGTGCATGAAAAGAAAGTACTTGATGTTGTCGTTGTTAATTTCCGGCCCTAAACAACCTGGAAATAATATAGATGTCTATTTGGAACCTCTTTTAGATGATTTGCGAATTTTGTGGGATAGTGGGATAGAAGTATTTGATGCATATAGGAATGAAACTTTCAATTTGAGAGCGATGTTATTGTGTAAAATAACCGACTATCCGGCTTATGGCGACCTTTCTGGGCATACGGGGCATGGGAAAGAGGCCTGTCCATTGTGTGGGGAGGATATCGAGTCTGAATACTTGAAGTGTTCTCATAAGTATGTGTATTTGGGAAATAGGAGGGGCTTGGATCCTGACCATTTTTATCGCAAGCAGCAGAAAGCATTTAATGGACGTCAAGAACATCGTCAACCTCCTAGAATTTTGAGTGGGCATGAAGTTTATCAGGAAGTAAAGCATATAGAGATAAAATATGGGAAGAAGAACGGCTCTAAATTGTCTACTCGTGGGTATAAGAAAAGATCCATATTTTTTGATAAACTTCCATATTGGCCTGAACTGGAGGTCAGGCATTGCCTCGATTTCATGCACATTGAGAAAAATGTCTGTGATAATATTATCAATACCCTCCTGAATGTTCCCGGTAAAACAAAGGATAACGCCGCAGCTAGGAAAGATATGCAAATGATGGGTATTAGGCTAGAGTTGGCACCACAGAAGAGAGGTAATGGTACATTTTTACCGCCAGCAGCTTATACCCTTTCACGGAATGAGAAAAAAGAGTTTTGTGCATGCTTGAATGGAATTAAAGTGCCACATGGTTATTCGTACAACATCAAAAGCCTTGTGTCGATGCAAGATCTAAAACTCACCGGGTTAAAGTCACATGATTGCCACACTTTGATGCAACAATTACTATCCGTGGCTATTCGCTCCATTTTACCTGAAAAGGTACGATATGCTATTACCAGATTTTGTCTCTTCTTCCAGTCCATATGCGATAAAGTCATCGATCCCGATGATGCGGATTCATTGCAGGACCTCGTTGTCACCTCTCTTTGTCATTTTGAAATGTATTTTCCACCCTCTTTCTTCACTATCATGATTCACCTGACCAATCACTTGGTTAGGGAGATTTTGTACCTTGGGCCCGTGTACTTGAGATACCAGTATCCTTTCGAAAGATTGATGAAAGTCTACAAGGACTATACATCTAATCGGTATCGTCCAGAAGGTTGTATTGCTGAACGTGCTATATTAGACGAAGCTCTTGCATATTGTTACGCTCATCTCTTCCCTGAGGAGTTAATTGGCGTTCCAAAGAATCGTCATAGTGACTGGATGACCAGAAAAGGTATTAGGGGCCGGGTTGAAAAAATTGTGGCACGTGACATGTTACATTTAGCACATACGTATGTGCTAAACAACGAAGATGAGGTGCAACCTTATATTCAACAACACAAAGATGAGCTCAAATACGATCACCCAAAAAAGAGCGAGATGTGGATTGCAAACGAGCATAAGAAGACATTTGGAGAGTGGTTTAGGAATGTTGTCTTGGAGTATAAGAATTTGTATGGTGATGACATCTCTCCTAGGTTACTACGTCTTGGGTTAGGTCCACATGCCAGGGCCACTTTTTTCAGCGGTTTTGCTATTAATGGTTATTCTTTTTACACCCGCGAGCAAGATGAGTTGAGCACAATGCAAAATAGTGGTGTGAGTTCTGAATTTGAGGCAATGCACTTTGCTACTTCAAAAGATAAAAACCCTATTTGGGGAAAACGCCTTTATTATGGTGTTATTCAAGAAATATTGGTATTAGATTACATTGATTTCACAATACCTCTGTTTCGATGTAACTGGGTTGATAACAACAACAATTGTGTTCGAAAGGATAAAATGGGATTTACGTTGGTCAATTTGGATAAGGTTGGCCATAATAAGGATGATCCTTTCATAATGGCATCCCAAGCTAAACAAGTGTTCTATATCACCGATCCTATGGATAAGAAGTGGTCTGTTGTACTATCTATAAGGAGTAGACGGGGTGCACCCGATAATGGTGGGGATAATGATCAGGATGTCGTGTTTGAGGGAATGGATCACTCCTCCACTGTATCTTATTTCGACAATGTTGACACTGATCATGATAACATTGAAAGCATCTATATGCGTGATGATCATGGTGAAGGTATTTGGGTTAACGAAGAAACTATGTCGGGCAAGAAACGTCCCCGATCCTGAGGTGGTATGGTCTTTAGTTTTTGTTAGCTTTGGTCATTGTTGAAGATTCCCAAATTATTTAGCTTTTGGTCATTCATTATACAGTCTCCATGTTTTGGTTTCTGCTGATATTGCTGTGTATAGTGCTTATGATATTGCTGTCTTTGTTGGTTTCTGCTGATTATTATTGCAGTGTATAGTGCTTATGATATTGTTGTCTCTAATTATAATTAAAAAAAAATAAAGGTAAGCAACAACAACGGTTGTTGTAAATCTACCCGTTGTTATTGATTATAACAACGGTTAATAACCATAAACCGTTGTCATAGTTGTTACTAATTACAACGGGTAGACTACTATAACCGTAGTCATTGCTCTATCACAACGGTTTGTTTATAATAACCGTTGTCAATATTTGTAGATAGAAAACACACAACACTAATAATACGACTGTACTGCAACACAAAAACTCTATCACAAAGCGATCATTTTTCTGTCATCATCTCCCTTATTATTTTTGAATTTGTGAATTTGTGAACTATTTCTTGAATTTGTGAATTTGTGAATGTCATTTCCTGAATGTCGTTTATTATTTCACCAATTCAATGTCGTTTATTAGCAAATTTGTTAATGTCATTTCCTGAATGTCATTTCCTGAATGTCATTCAATTCTAATTTTGCTTTATCGATTGAATAGCTTTGAATTGAATTAGTTTAATTACTTCTAAACTTAAGTTAAAAAACAAATTAACGTATCAACATTAATATTATTAAATAATAAGTTCAAAAGGCGCCACACACAAATGGCGCCAAAACAACAACAAACAACTACAACCAAACAACAACAACCAAACAACAAAACAACTACAACCAAACAACAACAACAAACTAAATTGAGTCCGGGTAAATCTCCCGGATAGCTGCCACCGCTAGAGCATATGCATCAATCGGGTCAGCCTCGGCCAGAGCCAACCCTTCCCACTGCTCTACCTGGGTCACTTCAACGAGGTCGACCCCATTGGGCCAACGGTAACGGTCATGTTCGGAAGCCACCCATAGATATGGCCCAGGCTGGTGGTCCGTGCTCTCAATAAAATCTTTTCGCCCATGCCCGGCCTTGTCAAACATTCTTGCCAGTTTGAATGCGGACGCACGATGAGCATCCGACATCCCAACCTCGAAAACGAGTTCCCCTGTAAAGTACCTGCGATGATAATTTGGCCACATCTTCCTGATTAAGTAGCCATTTCGAATAAGCGTATCACGGAGTTTTTTTGTAACTTTTACACACAACGTAGTCACCCTCAATATGAGAAGGCATTTCTTTCATGATGCAAGCATATGGTTTAGTAAAAGTTCCAGACATTTTGTATGGTTGATGTTAGTATTGAGGCTGGGAAATTTTGTATGGTTTAGCAAATATGATATTGATTAGAGTTGGGAATTTTGTATGTGGTTGATAACCTGCTTGTATTGAGGATGTATTTATAGAGAGTTATTTATTGGAGTTATTTATTCACATGCATGCATTGGTTCACATGAAGGCATTGATTCACATGCATGCATTGGTTCCCAAAACGACTATACATTCACATGCATGCAGTACGTTATTGATTGAGTAAATGTGTGAATATGCAGTACGTTACATTCCCTATGTAGTCAATGCATTTACTGCAATATGCAGTAACTCTATCACAACGGTTGTGGTAACGAAAACCGTTGTGGTTAGTAATAACAACGGGTTTTTTACCAATACCCGTTGTTATTGCTCAATATTATTATTTTTAATTAAAAGATATTGCAGTCCAAACCCGTGAATAAACAACATCAGAACCAGCATTGATTAAAGCATCCATTGAACATCATCAATGGCAGCATAACCCCTCTATAAATACAGCCTCAAAACCCCTCCTTTAAATATTACATAACTACCCTAAAATTAATATCATCAATGGCAGCAGTTAACCTTCCCAACGATGAGACGACCCTTAGAAAATTGATTGCAGATGAGGAGGAGGCTCTTGCCGTAGTTCCCGCTGATCATCACCCATTGATCAAAGGATCCATTGAACATCGAAGGGATTATTGGATTGAGAGGCGTGAAGCAGTCCGACTTGTCAACCAAGCGTCGTCATCATCATCGTCCTCTGGCTACCCACGTCGGCCTTATACTCGGAGGTTGGATGCCGCAAGAGATATGTTGAGCTGTACCCGTCCTACCTTATCTCCACATGCAAGACGTGTACTTGCAGGCATTGAATATGTTATTGCAAAATACGAGGTTAATGATCCGGAAGTCATCAGTATCATCAATATTGTTCCGGATTGTTGGTGGCAGTGTGAGAAAAGCTTTTTACTCTTAACCGGAATTGTTCCGGATTATTAAACATCTTTATTTATTTGATGTCGGATGAATGTAATGTACTTTAATATAAAATCTAGGTTATTCCTAATGAAATAAATGAGAAAGAATGTTGTTTAAAGTGTTTGAATTGATGTTCAATATTTTGATGTTTGATCAATATATAGCGATAATCTACTATATATATATATATATATATATATATATATATATATATATAGAAGTATATAAAAAAGGGTTTAGGGTTTAGGGTTTAGGGTTTAGGGTTTAGGGTTAGGGTTATTTTGAAGTAACACACGTATACTAATAATGATACTTAATAATTAAAAGTGATCCGACCCGAAAATGATACTTAATAATCATCACGCGGATAATAAATAAAGATTTCTATCGAATTAAATTAAATAACCCGATACTAGCTAATTAATTTTGGATCGGACAGTTTCAGGTTTGTGATGCAAAAACGGCCCGACGACTCGATATATAACCTTATCCGCTAGCATATATATTAACATTTAAATGATCGAATTAAATTAAATTAAATAAACAGACACACGAATAAACAGACACGAAAGCCGAAAGGACACGGCCCTTGCTCGCTGCTCCGTCACCCAATTAAACTAACCCGGTAAAGTTACATACCCTACGAATCTAACTACCTGGTCGGAATATGGCCTATTATTATTAACCATTTATTTGTTGATAAAACGTATGTACATACATACACAATAGTATATATATTATATATAGGTGGTAAAAACGCAATAAACCGTCCTTTTTAATTAATTTGAGCATATATATATATATATATATATATATATATATATATGCATCGTCAATATATCCGTCCCTTTTATTAGCGTACTTGGATGAACGAAGTCGATCGACCCCATATATATATATATATATATATCATCATTATTTAATTTGGGAAACATTGACGTGTATATATAATACTTACTTGCATGTGCATTGATGAATCTGTTATTATTGCAAAGTAGTACGAGCGTTAATTAATGATCCGGAAGTCATCATCATTAATTATTATATATATATCATCAATATTATATTATCATCAATATTATTGCAATAAGTAGTACATATATACGAGGTTAATAATGACACGTGCCCCCGACCCGGCCCAAAAGCGATCGACCCGAAGTACGTAGCTACTTGCTCTAGATAGTGGATTGCCCGATCCGTAACTGCTGGCCTGGCCACCCGATCGATCAGTTTCAGGTTAACTAGTGATGCATGATAATTATAATAACCAGTTCCTTAATTAAAAAGAAAATGACACGATTCGAGGATCCCTATCTAGACTCGATATATATATACCACATCCGCTTGACCCGGAAATTATCGACGACCCGCCCAATTATAATCATTCCCGAAACAGACACGAATTGAAAGCCGAAAGGACCCTCGCTTCGACCCGAATTGAACCAAACTAATAATAATAACTAACCCGATCGATAAAGTTATTAATTACAAACCCGCCGAATCTAACCCGATTGGAATTGATTCCCAGGCCAAACCCGATCCGAGCTAATAATTAAACGTAACTTACGCCTATAATATAAAATTTAGAGCAAAGTAAAATAAATTAAATTAAATTTAGAGCAAAGTTAAATAAATTAATTTAGAGCAAAGTTAATGAGTTTATTTCGTGCCTCAAATTTTAATACCGCGCGCGCGTATCTGAAAAATTAAAAAAAATATACATAATCTATAAAAACGGTGTTTTAGAATTTCACCGTTGTTATTACTTTCAACAACGGGTTATAATAAATAAACCGTTGTCTTAGTGTTATTACTTTCTACAACGGGTGTGCTTTAACCGTTGTCATTACTCTATAACAACGGTGGTTTGTAGGATAACCGTTGTCAATAGTTTCTCTTAATAAACCCTTTAGTTTCTCTTAATAAAAAATAATTTACAATCCTGTAGAGTAAATTAAACACACGTACATTATCATCATCATCCTCCTCGTTTACAATCATCCTCGTTTACAACACAAATCTTTTTGTTTATTATCATCATCATCCTCCTCGTACTCGTGATCATCATCCTGTTCTCTTTATCATCACCCTGTTCTCATTTTCTTTATCAGGTAATTTTTGTGTTTCGTCTTTAGGGTTTTAAGATTGAAGTTCATCTTTTTGTTTTCATTTTCTATTTATCGTTCTCTTTATCATCTAGTTTCATTCCTTTCTAAGTTTTTAGAGTTTTAGAATCTCTGCATGACTCTTTATTTGTTCAGTTACTATTTCATTCATTTCAAGGTCTTAGGGTTTTAGAATCGCTGTATGCATGACTCTGTTCCGTTACTATTTCATTTCTTTTGAAGGTCTTAGTGTCTTAGGATTATCATGGGTGAAAAACGGAAAAGAGTAGAAAACAATGATAAGGGGGATAAGCCTGGTGAGAGGGGTGCTTCGAAGTGCTCTGCAGCCCTTGCAGCTATAGCGGCAAAAACGCCGATGGAAATAAAATGGAGTGTGAAAGGTGTTCCTACTGGTCCAAATGCTAGCCATTTATCCACTTGGATTGGAGTTACAACCAAACAGTTTGTGCCTATTGATTTAGATAATTTCAGGAATATAAATCCTGCATTGCAGAACTTACTCTTGAAACGTATAAAGGTATGATAATATCTTTAGCTAAACACCATTTTATTTTGCATAAGTTACTATTACATAAGGCAGGAAGCCGTATAAAGGTTCGTATAAAGGTATGATATTAGACAGCCGCTTATTAGTATATATGATGATGATGCAGGAAGCTTTCGATATTCCAGACTGCCATGATAAGTATCTATTACGTAAGGCAGCGGCAGTCTTAAGGCAGTGGAGGTGTGACCTTGCCAAATTACACTTGTATGTCGACAAGGAGACGGGGCAGATGCATAAGAGCCCACCGACAAAGTACCCCAACATCACTCAGCAACAATGGGATAATTATAAGGCGAAACGAGCTACTGAAAAGTTTCAGGTTAAGTATCCATGTCATATGTTTACATTTTTGTAAAACTCTACTTAAGGTTACATTTTTCTAAAAGTTTCAGGTTACATTTTTCTAAAAGTTTCAGGTTACATTTTTCTAAAACTCTACTTGTATCTATAATTTTCTAATTGTCTCATCTACTTGCGATTTTATATGATTTGAAGAGCGTTAGCGCCAGAAATCGTGCTAACATCTCACAGAAGCGGGGGGTATATTATGGTTCTCGAGGCGGTTACAGATTGATAGAAGAAAATCTCGTAAGTAGCATCTATATATTAGATTTTTTTAATCATACTTGGACTTGATATACATGTATACATATATTATTTTTGAGTTAACGTGTAGGTGTCAAAAGGTGTGACCGACTTGAATCGGCACGTAACTTATAAAGAAGGGCACACGCCTAAAGGATCCCGAACATGTAACGAATATGATCAGGAAGTCTTGGCCAACATAGTAAGTATTATTTTTATTAAGACGGGTTTTTAATAACTTTATTGTTCAATTCTTGTATGTCTAACTATCTATTTATTTTAGTAACAAAAATTAAATTAAGTTTATTTAATATATTATAGGAGAATGTTCTGAAGGAGGTTGCGGAAGGGAAATTCACTCCGAGTGGTCGTGACGACGTTCTTGCTAGAGCGATCGGCCGTCCCGAGCATCCAGGTCGATTGAGGGGCGTCCCATTACATGTCGGGGTCACGAAATATTATGGGACAACTAGCCCGAACAAGAAGAAGAAAAATAAGAGGAAGGCTGACATGGTACCATTTGTTATTGTCATTTAAAATTCACATGTTATTGTTTTAACAAAATGCTGATTCTACATTTTGGGCGTGCAGGTTCAGTTATTGACCTCCGTGATACTGAAGATGAATTCTGGAGGCAAGCCTTCCGAAGAAGAATTGAAGATGATGGAGGATGTCATTAAAAAGGGTGAGGTAGTGCAACAGATTTGTCAAGAGGCAGACACTACTACCTTGCCAATACATGAGGAGACGGCTGAGAAGATGGGTGAGGTACCTACTGCTGTCGAGGTTTTAATACCTCAAGCCGATAAGGTAAATATGATTTTTTTTTCTGCATTTGTTCTTTCTAGCAGCCATGCCTTTGATTGGTTTATTTTATTAGGTAAATGAGTCGGAAAAGGGGACGCAACTTGAGGAGACGGGTGAGGTACCTAATGCTGCTGAGGTTTTGATACCTCAAGCCGATAAGGTAAATACGACTTAACCATTTTGAACCTCTGCATTTGTTCTTTCCAGCAGCCATTGCATGCCTTTGATTGGTTAATTAATTTTATAAGGTAAATAACTCTGAAAAGGGGACGCAACTTGAGGAGCCGGCTGAGAAGACGGGTGACAATAAGGAGGTATGTAGAATATAAGAAGTTAGTATATGCTGTCAGTGCTAAATCTGGTCTGGACATGTTCAAGTATAATAGCCTACCCACCAACAATAAATACTTGTAACTAACTTTACATTATATACTCAATATAGATCATTTATGATATCTATTATATTTTGGTATTTAGTAAATAATGTGTATTCTTCAGGCCACAAAAAAGCGGGTAGTTGTTCTTCTCACCGACCCTTCATTCAAAGAGGATGTGCGTGTTGCCCGGGGTTTCATATACCCAAAGCCCAAGGACTCAGCGGAAACCATCTTGGTTCATGGCGAACCACTCTTGCCGAAGCATTCAAAAGTGGGGATAGCGGGAGTCGCGAAGGGCTATGGAACCCGTAAACTGCCCGTCCCAGTCCGCGACGACCTTCAAGTTCTGGCAGATGCGGTTAACGGTTTTGTCCAATGGCCTGAAAGCCACATTTACCTGGCTCGTGATCGTAAAATTCAACAGAATGTAGCCGAGGTTAGAAAAATACATCTAATTTAACCCGCCTTTTGTCTTTGTTCATCACCTTCATAAATAGTGAAATTTATATGTTATATTTTTGTTTTGTAGGTAACAAAAAACATGGATAAGTCTAACTCGATAGACAATAATCTTTCTACTACCTCGTCAATACAACAACTTGATGAGGTATTTAATCAACTCTCTTTATATTTTAAGTTCTACTATCGCCTCATCATTGAAAGAGCAACTTAATTTAGTTAGCCACATGTAGGTTGTGAAAGGTAGCACACCGCATCATTTCCCCAAGCTGAAAGAGGTCAGGAGTCTATCCCGTACTAAATATCATGGGAACGTTTACATGGAAAAAGTACGAACGGTGGCGATGCTGGAGCTTTATAAGGAGGCTGAGAGACGCATAGCAAGCGAGCAATTAATAATTATTCCGCTCGAGAATGATATTGTAGGGGTAGAACGCCAAGCAATGCTGGATTGGGAAATGCTAGCCGTTTGGGCTGGCCTTGACGAGATTGATGTCCAACACCTATATGTTTGGATGAAGTAAGTTTCTTAATAAATTAAATCATGCAGTATTCTAATATTCTGACTAAGACATAGTGTTTTTAATATCGGAATTAAAACTTTCATGTAGGTACTTGAACTCGGTTGTGATCCCCGAGACCAATAATCCACTTCCTCAATACGGATTCATGTGCCCAAATGTTTTATCTATGCATATCGGGATGTTTTCGTATGAAGAACGTGTAAATTATATTGCTGGGGAATTGGCGAAAAACAATAAGCTCATTTTTGCCCCTTATAATGAAGTCGGGTAATATATAATTAATATTACGATTCCAAATACAATTGCATTTTTATATGTTTGGTTATGATGCATGTTGTGCTTGTTAATAATGATGTGTCTCTCGATCTCTAGGAGACATTGGGTGCTAGCAGCGATCAATCCGACCATGAAGAAAGTATTTTGGTTGGACTCTTTGCATAGACAACCATCCGAGACCTTTAAAAAGTTGATTATTAAGTAAGTTTATAATACTGATGATGATTTGGCACATAATATTAAGTTTCATTTATTATTATTAAGTAAGTTTATGTGACTTTCGGCCTCTTTCCTTTTTTAAAGGGCCTTTGAGAAGAAAAGAGCAACCGGCGATCAACCGACAGAATATTCTGATGATGGCCCTACTTTTATTACGATAACAGGGGTACGTACGCGCAAATACAATATATACCTTAATAATTAAGTGCATTAAACTAATTACGCATATACATCTGTCTTTTTTAATTACGCATTAAACTAATTGGTAATTGCCTTCTCGTCTCTTCGTTTATTATGTAATAATAGGTCCCTAAACAGCCGGATAGCATCCAATGTGGATACTACGTTTGTCGTTTCATGTTGGAGATTATTAGGCGAAGATATATCAGCATTCCAGAAAGAGTTAGTAGTTTAATGTAGCTATTATTTACTTTTTTTCATTAGAGCTGATATCTTTTCTGCTATATATATATGATCGATGTTGCTAATTATGTATGCCTATACTGTTGTTACCCTACTGATCGATGTCTTTTTTTTGTTTTATCCGCAGTATTTAATCAACACGTCACATGTCCCTGAGTACACTAAGCACAATATAGACGAGGTAAGGGACTTGTGGGGCAAATACGTCCTTGAACATTATGTTAAGAATAAATGAAACTTAGATTATTTTGGAAGCAGATAGGGAACTTTAATTTGTAGAAGTTATTAATTAGAGCAAGTTGTAAGTATGAATTGCTCTGAAAGAGATCATTTTGGTTGTATATATCATTTTGCTGCTGCTGTACATGAATTGCTGCTTCTGAAATTGGTTTATGCGTGCTGCTGCTACTGCTGCTGATTTATGCAGGATTTTCACTAGTGGCAGGGGAACAAATTACAATTTTTTCAAAAACAATAATAAAAATAATAACAACGGTTTTTCAAAATTCATTAAAAGCGTTGTAACATAATTCCCACCAAAACTTATCATACCTTTAACAACGGTGTATTCTAAAATACCTGTTGTTATTAAAACTTTCCACAACGGCTTCTTTATTATACTCCGTTGTAATTAACTATATTCACAACGGGTTTAAAAAACAATAGCGTTGTTATAATATTTCCCACCAAAACTAATCTTACCTTTCACAACGGTTTCATTTAAAAGAACCGTTCTCGTATCTTTCCCACCATAATTAGTCACACGTTTTAACAACAGTTATCTAGTAATAACAACGACTTTGTACCGTTGTAAAAACTATTCACAACGGGTTTAAAAAACAATAGCGTTGTTATAATATTTCCCACCAAAACTAATCTTACCTTTTACAACGGTTTCATTTAATAGAACCGTTCTCGTATCTTTCCCACCATAATTAGACACACGTTTTAACAACAGTTATCTAGTAATAACAACGACTTTGTACCGTTGTTAAAACTATTCACAACGGTATTTTCATTAAATCGGAACGTTGTTAAAACCTTTAACAACGGAGGCGTTTTAATATTACAACGGTTTTTAGCCGTTGTCATTTCCTGTTTTTGTAGTAGTGAATAGCAGGATTGGTGGGTAAGTACAATGGAGTGGATCCAGCAACGAAAGAAAGACCTTTTTGGGGTATGCTAGGGTCATGGTGGAGGTAAAAATGGGGTAAGAATTTTCTGATATCAAATTCTTGGATGAAAATGGAGAATTGTGTAAGCAGATTGTGCATTATATATGGAAACCTATTAAGTATTTGGATTGTGGGGGGGCTTGGGCATGCTAAAAGGGAGTGCGGGAAGGGTAAAACACATGCTAAGGAACTTGCACCTGCTAAGAAGGCATGGGTCCCTAAGCCATCCGTGGTGATACCAAAACAGAAGGTGGATGAGGTGCTGCTCCTTATTGAGCCTAATTCTATGGCCACTCCTATGCCAGTTAATGGTGCAATGATGAATTCTATTACACCTGAGAGGATCACTGGTGATGGGGTTTCTTTCTTGGATATAGTTAAGATGTCTCTTGGGAAGAGTTATGGAGGTAGTATGGGTAAAAGGGTTGGTAGGTTGTTTGTTGAAAATGACTAATATAGGGTTTTGGAATGTTCGAGGAATAAATAGACCTATCTGAGGAGTTACCATGTTTCAAGCTGTGAAGAAATTGAAAGCATTAAAGTATCAGCTGAAAAGGTTGAATACTCTTGAGTATAGTAAGACTCGATGTTCCACAAAAGTGGCAGAAGACGTTCTCTATGAGTTTCAGAAGCAACTTCATGAAGATCCTACAAATATGAATCTTAGAAGGGAGGAAAGGGAGGCTGCTAAGACTTTCAGTGATTTGGATATAGCAAGGAGGAGCTTCCTAGCTCAGAAGTCTAAGTTGCAGGAATAATGGGGATGACAACACCCATTACTTTCATTGTGCCATTAAGGCTCGAAGGCTTTTTAACAAAATTCTTACTATTAATAATGAGCAGGGAAGAAGATGTACTACTAGTGGGGTGATTGAGGAGGCATTCTTGGTGTATTATAAACATTTGCTTGGTTAAGAAAAGGTAGTTACCCCAATTTGTTATAAGGTAATGAGATCAGGAAAGGTGGTGAATGAGGAGCAGAGAGATAGACTGGTTGAGCAGATTAGTGACACTGAGATTAGAGAGGTTTTATTTTCCATTCTAGTTGACAAGGTTCCTAGTTCAGATGGGTTTACTAGTCAATTTTTTAGGGATACATTTGATGTTATTGGCCCTGATATCTGCAAGGTAATAAAGGACTTCTTCTATAATGGTAAACTTCTTCAACATGTGAATGCTACTATTCTTACCCTCATTCCTAAGGTAGATAGGCCTGTATCGGTGTTTGATTTCAGGCTCATAGCCTGTTGTAATGTGTTGTACAAGTGCATCACTAAGATCATTGCTAATAGGTTGAACAGAGTTTTGCCTGATATAATTAGTACTAATCAGAGTGCTTTTAGTAAGGGAAGGGAAATTGTTGACAAAATTTTGATTTACCAGGACCTAGTCAGACTTTATAATAAAAAGATTTGTTCCTCTAGATGTCTAATGAAGATAGACTTGAGGAAGGCTTATGACTCTATTGAATGGAGTTTTATTGAAGGTATGCTTAAGGCCTTGAAGTTTCCAAGGCATCTGGTTGGGTGGGTTATGACTTGCATCTCCTTCCCATATTTTTCTTTGAGGCTAAATAGAAATTAGTTTGGATATTTTAAAGGAAAGAGATGGATTAGACGAGGAGACCCCATGTCCCCTCTCCTGTTTACCCTCTGTATGGAATACTTTACCAGGATCCTTAATGTGGTAACTGATAGAATAAGTCAATATTTGTGTAATATTGTAATTATTTGATTGTGATTTAGTTCCTACTTTTATGTAATTTGTTACCTAGTTTAGTGTAACCTAGCTAGCTAATATCTTGTATTTATACTGCTAACTTAATGAATACAAGGCAAGCATTAATCTCCTTTATGGTATCAGGTTTCTAGGTCAATCCTACCGAAATCGCTTCCGCTATTCTTCCTCCTCTACATCTCTGGCCTCATGTCCCTCCAGACCTCACGTCTACAATCATGGCACCTGATGCAAAGTGGACTTTTCACCCGGCTCCTACAGTGAACAATATCACAAATCATATTCCGGTCAAACTCGGAATGGATAATGATCAATACCCCTTGTGGGTCACCTTGTTCACGAATCACGCCAAATCCAATCGGGTTCTTCACCACATCGTCAAAACGCGGGTTGCTCCCACGACACCCTCTACTGATGACGAAAAGGAGTTGTGGGACACACTCGATGCCACGATTTTGCAATGGATTTATTCCACCATCACTACAGAACTCTTGGAAACTATTGTTGAAGCATAATCTACTGCTATGGAGGCATGGAACTGCCTCGAAAATATTTTTCAAGATAATGAAAATTCTCGGGCTGTCACTCTCGAACAAGAATTCTCTCATGTCGAAATGGGGAATTTTTCCTCCGTCTCGGCCTATTGCCAGCGACTCAAGTCCTTGGCGGACCAATTAAAGAATGTGGGGGCTCCGGTTTCCAATAGCCGCCTAGTTCTCCAATTGGTCTCGGGTCTCTCTCCGGCGTATCAAGGTGTTGGGACAATTATTCGCCATAAAACTCCACTTCCTGTCTTCTATCGAGTTCGCTCCATGTTGACACTCAAAGAAGCCAATATTGCTAAACAGACCGCTACTGGATCTAATGAAGCACTATATTCTCGTGGAAATGTTGATAGCGACAATGGAGGCTCATCCTCTAAAAATGCTGCATCCACGAACGGGAAAGGAGGCCGTGGTTCCAACTCCGGTGGTAGGAAGAAAGGTAACAAGGGTGGCAAGGTTCAACAGGGCAACGACAAAGGGCAAGGATCCTCTTCTCAGCACCGTCTACTGCTCCTGCACCAGTCGCGACTCCTCAGAATTGGCAGGGAGGATACGACCCCCCGGCAATGGCCTTCATCGCCATAGGGTTATCCACCTTGCCTCTTTCCGTCGAACCCCTGGATGATGCGTTCAGGCTTCTTCCCACGTTCTCAGCATGGGGTGTTAGGTCCTCGTCCTCAGCATGCATATAACATTAATGGTTTTGTGCCATCTCAAACTGACATTGAAGCAGCCATGTATACTCTCGGCTTAACTCCATCAGAACCGTGGGTCATGGACACGGGTGCAACGTCTCATATGACGAGCAATCAAGGTACTCTCTCGCCTTTTATCAATTCGATTTTTCGTAATGGTATAATCGTTGGAAATGGTCAGTCAATCCCGATTAAAGGTTATGGACACACAACTCTCCAAAAACCACATCCCCCATTAGTATTAAAAAACGTCCTATATGCCCCCAATTTAGTTAAAAATCTAATTTTCGTTAGAAAATTCACAACCGATAACATGGTCAGTATTGAATTTGACCCCCTTGGTTTTTGTGTGAAGGACTTGCGGACGGGGACTCGTCTAATGAGGTGTGATAGTCGGGGTGATCTTTATCGTATTTCGTCCATTACAAAAACAGCCGCTCCATCTTCGCTTTTTGCAGCTTTAGCACCGTCCCTATGGCACAATCGTTTGGGTCATCCGGGCGATCCTATTTTTTTCTGTTCTTAGGCAAAATAAACTCATTGATTGTAATTCGATTTCGTGTAATTCGTTTTGTCAATCTTACCCTCTTGGAAAACATGTTCGCTTACCTTTTGCTAAATCTATTTCACGTACTTGTTTGCCATTTGATATAATTCATTGCGACTTATGGACTTCACCCGTCTTTAGTTCGTTGGGTCACAAATATTATCTGATTATTTTGGATGAATATTGCAATTTTGTATGGACCTTCCCTATTGCTACAAAAAATCAAGTAAGTTCCACTCACAAAATTTCACGCTTTTGTCCAAACGCAATTTGAAAGAAAAATAAAATCGATACAATGGTACGGAATTTGTCAATAATCTTTTTCGAGATTTTTGTGCCTCTAATGGGCTAGTTTTTCGACTATCTTGTCCACATACATCGTCTCAAAATGGAAAAGTTGAACGCAAAATTCGTTCGATAAATAACATTGTTCGAATTTTTTTTTCATGCCTCAATACCGATCAATCTTTGGCATCATGCACTCGACATGGCTACATATATGTTGAATATCCTCCCAAGTAAACTCATTGCCTATAACATACCCCTTCAAATGCTTTATAATTGCACTCCTGTTTATAGTCATCTCCGTGTCTTTGGTTGCTTATGTTTTCCTTTGCTAGCATCTACTACTATAAACAAATTGCAACCCCGTTCCTCTCCGTGTGTTTTTCTTGGCTACCCTAAGGATCACCGTGGGTATAAGTGTCTTGACATGTCCAAAAATAAAATCATTATTTGTAGGCATGCCATCTTTGATGAGCACACCTTTTCGTTTGCTAACATCCATCGCACCGATACTCACACCTATGATTTTTTAGATGACGTCGTCTCCCCATATGTCCTTCAACACATGACCATGTTTCCCCAGCCAACCCACAACACACCCAATCCATCCGTCGTGTCCACCCGTGACCAGACTAATCATCACCAATCTCAGCGGCCAACCAGTCAGTCTACTGCCCGTGTCCGTAGACCCCTCCCACCAGCCTCTAAACCTACCACCCGAGCCGATCACGGCATTACAGTACCAAACCCAAAGTACTCCTCGGCCAACCCACACCACAGCTTGTCTCACACATTAGCAATATCACATATTCCTAGGAATCCCGTGTCTGCTATCCTTGACCCAAATTGGAAACTGGCCATGGACGACGAGTATACCGCTCTTATTAATAATAAGACGTGGGTCTTGGTTCCTGTTCTTGTGAACGTTAATGTCATTCGCTCCATGTGGATTTTTCGTCATAAATTTAATTCTGACGGTTCCTTTGAAAGATATAAAGCTCGTCTTGTAGGTGATGGAAAAACTCAACAGGTTGGCGTCGATTGTGGCGAGACTTTGAACCCGGTCGTCAAACCTTCCACGATTCGTATGGTACTCTGTCTTGCCTTATCTAACTCGTGGCCCATCAATCAGCTTGACGTTAAGAATGCTTTCCTACACGACACTCTTAACGAGACAGTTTATATGTATCAACCTCTCGGGTATAGGGACAAATCTCAGCCTGATCATGTTTGTCTCCTGAAAAAGTCGTTATACGGTCTCAAACAAGGCCCCCGGGTATAAACGTTTTGCAGATTATATTGCCCGTCTTGGTTTTACGCAGAGTAAAGTTGATCACTCACTATTTATCCTTCGACAAGGTACAAATCTTGCCTATTTATTGCTTTATGTTGATGATATTATATTCACGTGTTCATCTGAGGCACTTCGCTCCGATATTATGCGTAATCTTCAAACGGAATTTGCTATGAAGGATCTCGGCCCGCTCAGCTATTTTTTTGGTATTTCCGTCAACCAATGTTCCAAGGGTATGTTTTTATCTCAATCCAAGTATGCTAATGAGATCGTTGAGCGCGCAGGTATGTCCTCTGGTAAGGCCGCCGCTACTCCCGTTGATACAAAACCGAAATTAAGTGCCTCTCAATTTGTTCCCTTCGAGGACCCCACTTTGTTTCGTAGTCTTGCCGGTGCTCTACAATACCTTACCTTTATTAGACCCGACATCTCCTACGCTGTTCAACAAGTGTGCCTTTTTATGCACAACCCAATGACTTAACACATGGTCGCGCTGAAACAGATAATTCGTTATATACACGGCTCTGCTGACCGTGGTTTGTGGTATGTGGCTCCAAAAATCTGCTCCGTCTCTCCTGCGGTCATACACGGACACTGATTGGGGCGGGTGCCCGGATACACGACGGTCTACCTCCGGATATTTTGTATTTTTAGGTAATAACTTGATCTCATGGGCTTCCAAACGACAACCTACTCTATCCCGGTCTAGTGCTGAGGGTGAATACCGGGGAATGGCAAATGTTGTAGCCGAGTCGTGTTGGCTCCGCAACCTTCTTGTCGAGCTTCACGTCCATATGCCCCAAGCTACGCTCGTTTACTGTGATAACGTAAGTGCTATTTATCTTTCGGGCAATCCGGTTCAAAACCAACGTACTAAACATATTAAAATGAACATCCACTTTGTTCGTGAGAAAGTTGAACGAGGTGAAGTTCGTGTCCCTCATATCTCCTCTTGTTATCAAATCGCGAATATTTTCACTAAAGGCCTCCCTCTCGTTCTCTTTGATGATTTCCGTGCCCGCTTAAATGTTTGATTACCTCCCGTTTCAACTACGGGGGTGTGATAGAATAAGTCAATATTTGTGTAATATTGTAATTATTTGATTGTGATTTAGTTCCTACTTTTATGTAATTTGTTACCTAGTTTAGTGTAATCTAGCTAGCTAATCTCTTGTATTTATACTGCTAACTTAATGAATACAAGGCAACCATTAATCTCCTTTAGTAACCAAGAAGCATGGTTTCAGGTTTCATCCCCTTTGCAAGCCCTTGCAACTGTGTCATCTCAGATGATTTGTTACTTTTTAGTAGGGGTGATGTGAGATCTGTGAAGGTGATGTGAGATCCGTGAAGGTGATGATGAGAGCTCTCCTGACTTTTGCTGAGGCATCTGGACTTACAGTTAATCAGGGTATGTCTGAGATGTATATGAATGGTGTTTTCATGAATGATGAAAGAATGCTTTTGCTCTTGTCTGATTTTAGGAAAGGGAGGCTACCTTTAAATATTTGGGGGTCCCTATTTCTTTTAAGAGACTTGGGATAAGGGATTGTAATAGATTCATTGAGAATATGGTGGGTAGGATAAAAAGCTGGGGAGCAAGGAAGTTAAGTTACTCTGGTAGACTTATTCTGGTGAAAGTTGTACTGTCTCAGATTCATTCTTATTGGAGCATGATTTTTCTCATCCGTGACACTGTATTGAAGAAAATCAACTCTATTTGTAGAAATTTCCTATGGCAGGTGAAGCAGGGTTTAGGAAGACTCCCTTAGTTAATTGGGAGGTGGCCGGTGGGGTATGTGATAAGATTTAATTCAAATATTTCAGCTAAGAACCTTTAATATTAGATAACAGGGGTTTACATATGCAAATAAGTACTCCCTCCGTCCCGGTCATTTGTTTACCATTTCCATATTAGGGCGTCTCATTCATTTGTTTACCTTTCTATAATAGGAAGATAATCTATGAGTAATAAGATCACCCAATGGGACTATTGTCCACTTGTCATCCACCAACTACAACCACAAATGATCCCCTCCCATTTTCTTAATAATTGTGCCAAAAGCAAAGGTAAACAAATCACCGGGACGGAGAGAGTAATATTTTAACACATTTTTATAAAACTTTTATGGTATTGTGCGAAGGTCGGGGGGTCATGAGACCCCACTAACCATAAGGTACCTAGACCACTGTTCATGAGCTATAGATTCTGAAGGTCTTTTTCCCGTACAAACAGTCCATGGAACCCATAAGGTACACGTTGAGGTAGTTTCACTTAGGCAACAATGTCAAGGCTAGGTGACTTAGCATCCATGACTAGGAACTTTGATTCCCCTGTATATTCATCATGAACATACGTGACAATGTAACCTTCATCTTCATCTTCACCTTCATCTGCATTATCGGGATCACTTGACACAAAAAAGGGCTCACCACCGTAGCACCCTGGCCCTAACATCCGACTTGCCACCACACACTCATGTCTGGTGTTTGGCAATGGGTTATTAACTGCGGTGTAAACATACTTGTTCTTCTTCCCCATAAAGGCTGGATTTAGGACTCCAAAGTCTGGTTTTTTGCGGAAAGTGCCTGCCTTGAGACCACCCCAGTGTTAAGTTTGTAAGAATTATTATTATATTAATATTTAATTCTCTATTGTGTGGACCTAATTACTGATATTAGTTGCCTTAATTAAATAATGGTTAAATATATTGTTTCGGGTTTTTATTAGGAGTCCTAGTTTAAGTAGATTATGGTAAGTAGTTACAGGCTATTTACATAACTGACTACTTATTCCATAAAGCCCCTCCTGCCACCTCTCTATATAAGTACACCTGTTTGTGCTTTAACCTAATTCATTCATATCACCAACACACAAGAAAGAAAGTGAATTAGAGAATAAGGAAGGTAGGAGAAGGCAAAGCAATAAGGGTTTATTATTTATCTTTCTCAAGTAACTTTATTATCAGATCTGATGGCTGCACCACGTAAGTACCTTTCAGTAATTATCGTTATAATCAAGATCCTATAAATTATGTTTACATGTGGTATCAGAGCGTGGTTGTGATTATAGTTGTAATTCTGATTTATGATCTAATCATGTTTTTATGAATGAATTTAATGTTTTAATCATGATGTAGTAACATTCATTCATAATTGATTGTATACCCTTATGATAGATATTGTATCCTTATACCATAATCGTTTCCGCTGCCATAATCGAATTATTTCGTTTTTAATTGATCTATGATGATTTCTATATGATTTATGATGAATATTTGCGCTGCCCTAATTCGATTTGTATGTTGTATTATGATTTTTATACGTTTGTATGCCGTCTGATCTCTAACCCACTCGATCGAGCTAAAGCTTCACTCGATCGAGGAGGTTTACTCTTGTTGTTGCTCGATCGAGCTACTGTTTTCCTTGATCGAGGCTTTTCTGCTTTCCTGTTGCTCGATCGAGCTCACTTTTACTCGATCGAGACTTTATTGCCTTGTTGTTGCTCGATCGAGATTACTGCTTACTCGATCGAGGGTTTTCTGATTTGCTGTTGCTCGATCGAGCTAATGAAATACTCGATCGAGTGGTTCTGTTTATTTTGTTCTCGATCGAGCTACTGTATTACTCGGTCGAGGTTTTCCGTGCTGTTTCGATACTTATTGGTTGTTTTTATTGTATGCTTGTATAATATTATGTCGTTATGCTTATAGAATTAATTTATTTAGCGTACATTCTTATTATATATAACTGTTATACATTAATTATATCTTATGTATCGATTAAAGGAGACCTCCGCATTATGACGTGTTGAAATTCACCACAGTGAATTCATCTCGTACGCGGTAAGATCTCATAATGTATTTAAATTGGGCATTCACATTATGTTGATGTTCACCACAGTGGACTCAAATTATGCAGTGAATATCCGACTAAGCATCTAATGGGGTGAAATAACTCGTATTAAGGTTTTACCCACAGGTAACCTGACATTAAAGTAAAGCACCCAATAAAGAGAGTATTCTTGATTATGTAATTAAGCATGCGTAGGTTGTCCACAGATACTACACATTGCCTAATGAATGTTTATAAGTTACTCATTTAAGTTTCAAGTCTTAGTCATAATTGCTATTGTGTGATAAACTCAAAGCCTAATGTTATGAGCATTGTTCATAATGCAGTACCGTTGCAAAGCTCCCTCAATAACTGTGTCCAAGCAGTACCACAACTTGATGGTACTAATTACTCTGAATGGAAGGAGCATCTCGAGTTCTATTTAGGTATTCTTGAACTTGATCTGGTGCTTACTGGAACAGCTCCTGCTGAACCAGCTGAAGATGCGAGTAAAGAGGTACTTGATGAGTATAACTGGTGGAAGAAATGTGACAGTCTTTGCTTAAAATTTTTACGGCTTACCACTGCACAAAACATTAAGTCCTCCATTTCGGAGACAGGCTGTACTACAGCCAGTAAGTATATGGAAATCATTAAGGAACGCTTTCAGACTACCGATAAAGCGGTAGCTGGAAGACTTATGTCTGAACTTACCACTGCTAAGTATAATGAGAATGTTACCACCATGCAGCAACATGTGCTGCATATGACGAATCTGGCAGCTAAGTTGGGAAAACTGGGCATGAAAGTTGAGGATCCGTTCCTTGCCCAGTTTATAATCAACTCTCTGCCAGATAAGTTTGATGCTTTTCACCTTCATTACAACACCGTTAAAGAAATTTGGAGTGTTAATGAATTGACCAATAAACTGGTTCAAGAAGCAGCAAGAATCAAACAGAAAGATGAGGCTGATGCCTCAAGTAAGAATGGTGGTTTACCCCAGGCACATCATGTGCATCATGCAAGCGGGAAATCTAAAGGTAAGTTTGGAAACAGGAAGGGCATTAAGCCAAGCCCTTCTGATAAACCGTCTGCATCTGGCGTTAAGAAGGAAATTAAGAAGCAGGAAAGTTGCTTTTTCTGTAGAAAACCTGGGCACTTTCAGCAAGACTGCATAAAGCGTAAGAATTGGTTCGAAAAGAAGGGTAAGCCTTTGGCTTTAGTATGTTTCGAATCAAATTATGTTGAAGTTCCTTCTAACACTTGGTGGCTAGATACAGGCTCTAATGTACACATTTCGAATTCCTTGCAGGGATTCCTTATGACAAGAACCATAAATCCAAATGAGGCCTCCTTATACATGGGGAATAAAGAAAAAGCCTCAGTAGAAGCCATTGGAAGATTTAGCTTGGAATTAAGCACTGGATTTAAGTTGATTTTGGAGGATACACTTTATGTTCCCTCCTTCGGACGCAATTTAATTTCAGTTTCTAAGTTAGATAATAGTGGTTTTAAATTATGTTTTGGACAAGGTTGTTTCAGTATGTATCGAGACAATATTTATGTTGGTTCTGGGATTTTAGAAAATGGATTATATCGTATTTATTTAGATAAATTGTTTTCAGAATCTCTTTGTGTTTCTTATAATGTTTCTCTGCATAATAATGTTGGTTCGAAACGTGGAAGATGTAATGAAAGTTCCTCCTTCTTGTGGCATAAACGTTTGGCCCATATTTCAAGAGAAAGAATGAACATATTGGTTAAAGACAATATGTTACCTTCTCTTGATTTTACTGATTTTGGGACGTGTGTGGAATGCATTAAAGGTAAGCAAACCAAACACACCAAGAAAGGGTCCACAAGAAGCACTGCGTTATTAGAAATTATACATACAGACATTTGTGGTCCTTTTGATGTTCCCTCCATGAGCGGAGAGAAATATTTCATCACATTTATCGATGATTATTCACGTTATTGTTACCTTTACCTTTTGCATGAAAAATCTCAATCAGTAAACGCCTTAGAGGTTTACATTAAGGAGGTTGAAAGGCAATTGGGTAAGAAAGTGAAAATCATAAGGTCAGATAGAGGTGGTGAATATTATGGCAAATATGATGAATCAGGACAACATCCTGGTCCCTTTGCAAAACTCCTTGAAAGTTTAGGTATTGTCCCTCAGTACACAAATCCTGGTTCTCCTTGGATGAATGGTGTAGCTGAGAGGCGTAATCGAACCCTATTAGAGGCTGTAAGGACAATGATGAGTAATACCAACTTACCCATGAAGTTGTGGATGCATGCCCTTATGACTGCTGTGTATGTTGGAAACCGTGTTCCCAGTAAGGCAGTTTCAAAGACACCATTTGAACTGTGGAAAGGGTGGAAACCAAGTCTTCAACATTTGCATGTATGGGGATGCCCAGCAGAGGCACGCATTTATAATCCACATGAAAGGAAACTCGATCAAAGAACCATTAGTGGGTTCTTTATCGGTTATCCAGAAAAGTCTAAAGGGTATAGGTTTTACTGTCCTACAAACAGAACAAGAATTGTAGAAACCGGAAATGCCAAATTCCTTGAGAATGGCGAAGTTAGTGGGAGTGATCAGGTAAGGGATGTCATAGTCAATGAAGTTAGGGTGGCAATTCCAGCTTCCTTGTCCCCAATTTCAATTGATGAAGTTCCACATAATGATAATGTTGACCCAGTCAATATTGTGGAACCTAACGTTGATGACCCTCCACTCCCGAATGATAACCTCGCCACTGAAGTTGTTGATACAACCCCTGAAATAGTATTAAGAAGGTCCACAAGACCTAGAAAGCCAACTACTTCAGATGACTATGTGTATCTACAACAATGTGAATTTGACATTAGTATTGATAATGATCCGGTTACGTTTTCACAAGCTATGAATTGTAATGATTCCGATAAATGGATTAATGCCATGAAAGAAGAAATGAAGTCTATGGCTAAGAATGAGGTCTGGGAGTTGGTCAATTTACCAGTAGGTCATAAGGCTGTCGGCTGCAAGTGGGTCTTTAAGACCAAGCGCGACTCCTCAGGTAATATTGAACGACATCAAGCCAGACTGGTAGCTAAAGGCTTTAATCAGAAAGAAGGCATTGATTATAATGAAACCTTCTCTCTAGTTTCTAAGAAGGAATCATTACGGATCATTTTAGCTTTTGTAGCTCATTTTGACTTAGAGCTACATCAAATGGATGTGAAAACGGCATTCTTGAATGGGAGTTTGGAAGAAGAAGTCTACATGGCTCAGCCTGAAGGCTTCATTATTGATGGCAAAGATGACAAAGTCTGTATATTAAAGAAGTCCATTTATGGACTTAAGCAAGCTTCTCGACAATGGTATATTAAGTTCCATAATACCATTATCTCCTTTGGGTTTCAAGAAAACACTGTTGATCAGTGTATATACCTGAAGATCAGTGGGAGTAAGTTTGCATTTTGGTCCTATATGTCGATGACATACTTATAGCAAGCAGTGATTTGGGACTATTACGTCAAACTAAAGATTTCCTGTCAAGCAACTTTGAGATGAAAGATATGGGAGAGGCGTCCTATGTGATCGGGGTAGAAATATCTCGAGACAGATCACAAAGGACATTAGGGTTGTCTCAGAAAGCCTATATCAGTAAAGTTTTAGAAAGGTTTAACATGGTACAATGTAATCCCAATGATGTTCCTATTCAGAAAGGGGATAAGTTCAGTCTAAGTATGTGTCCTAAGACTGAGCTAGAACGAAATACCATGAAAAACTTTCCTTATGCATCTCTGGTTGGAAGCTTAATGTATGCGCAGGTCTGTACAAGACCTGACATAAGTTTTGCAGTAGGTATGTTGGGTCGATATCAGTCCAATCCTGGAATGGGTCATTGGAGTGCGGCTAAGAAAGTTTTAAGGTACTTAAAGGGAACAAGGGACAAAATGCTCACTTATAGACATACTGATCAGCTCGAGGTTCTTGGATATGCTGACTCAGATTTTGGAGGATGCGTGGACTCAAGGAAAAGCACTTTTGGTTATGTGTTTGTTTTAGCTGGGGGAGCAATCTCCTGAAAAAGTGCTAAACAAACAATTATTGCCTCGTCCACTATGGAAGCTGAGTTTGTAGCGTGCTTTGAGGCTACTATTCAAGCTTTATGGTTGCGGAATTTTTTCTCAGGGCTTAGCATTATGAATTCTGTTGCAAGGCCATTGAGGATTTATTGTGATAATGCCGCAGCTGTCTTCTTTTCGAAGAATGACAAGTATTCTAAAGGAATAAAGCTAAAGGAATAAAGCACATGGAAATGAAATACTTGTCAGTTAAGGAGGAAGTTCGGAAAAACACTGTGTCAATTGAGCACATTAATACTAGTGCTAATATAGCAGATCCTTTAACTAAGGGATTACCTCCAAAGACATTTTTGAAGCATGCTATTGATATGGGTCTGGATGATAATCATTAAGGCTTTTCTTTTATGTATGGATCATGCTAGTGCTTTGTAATAATGACACTTATGTTTTGATTAATCGATTTATGTTTTATTATGATGATGATTTCCAAACATTTTTCTGTATCGTATTATTGTTATTGTATACATTATTGTTGCACGATTAACAGAATTAGTCCTTTTCCTCAAGGACATTATTTGGGGATTATGTTTGCTCCTTGTACAGACTGATTATTCTAAGTGATTGGTCCGTAGTACATGGAAGGACCACTTCTCTTTTATAGTAGTGTCTCCGCCATGACTCAACCAGTTGTTCAAGGATGATCAGGGTAATTAAGATAAACCCATTATGTATTCATTTAACCGTCTACGCGCCTTATGTTATAATTAAGTGTGACATTATATTTTAATCAGTAATATGGTCCAAGTGGGAGAATGTAAGAATTATTATTATATTAATATTTAATTCTCTATTGTGTGGACCTAATTACTGATATTAGTTGCCTTAATTAAATAATGGTTAAATATATTGTTTCGGGTTTTTATTAGGAGTCCTAGTTTAAGTAGATTATGGTAAGTAGTTACAGGCTATTTAC
>JAIUZE010045419.1:0-68364 GCA_022085475.1 Heliosperma pusillum | reverse complement strand
ACATAGTCTTCAATAAGAGGGGACTTTGGAGCTTTATCCTTTTCGACACTATCCTTCTCTACATCTGACAGCTTTACACAGTCCTCGTAGAATTGAGAGAAAAGATCAAAGGATGGTGCTTCGATAATGACATCTTTTGCTTTTATTGGAACAACTGGACGAATTACCCGGCTCTCACGCATTGTCAATATCTCGTTAACATACTCATCAACCTTCTTGATGACTTGACTCGTGAAGAAAGACGGTGTAGCAACAAGCTGTTCGGTGCCTACACCATCAGCAGTTCCCGGCTCTTGACTACCAGCTGATGGGGATACTTGACTAGAGTCCTTTAAACTAGACTGTTCAGACCTGGCCTGCATCTTCAACTTGATTAGGTTCATCCTGTCCATATAACGCTTGCAGAAAAGCTCAGAGTCTCTCTCATTCAGCAACAGAAGTTCGTGAACATCCTACCAAATTAAATGGAAAGAATTAACACCAGAGTAACACTACATTAACAAAAGAAAAATACAATAATAGCAAACCAAATGTTTAACAATAACACCAAAGTAACACCACAGTAACACAATAAGAGGACTACAGTAAAACTAAGAAGAAAATAAAATCAGAGTAACACTACAGTAACAGTAGATTATACTATAGAATTACAATAACACAGAAATGAAAAGCACTAATAGAAACTTACATCTATGGATGATGAATGCACTTCCTCGTCAGTGCGGATATCAGCAGGTAAATCCACAACAATATGACAAACATTCCCAACAGCAGTATTGGGTAAAGATGATGCCTCACCAGACTTGTTGGAATGTTTCCTTGAAATAGGGAAAACAACTTCTGAGCGATCTGAATGGCCCAATCCGCCAGCAGCTTCCTCACGCTTCAACCTATCCCCAAACTTCTGATCATTCCAGTGTTGAATGAGTGGCAGCTCATTACTGAGCTTAGTACCCCTCTTGATATACCGGGGGAAATAGACAATAGCAAGAAGCACTATACAGCCCCGAACATACTTGGCTCCACGCACCGCTTCGCGTACACCAATCACCAACTCTTCAAGAACATACTTACACCAGTTCAACTGGTGTATCCTTGACACATCTTCCACGACAGATAAAAGTCGTAAATCAACGACAGCACCGCTTCCAGGAGCAAGAAAAGACGACATAGCAAATAGAACAAATGTCTGCTTAAACTCTTCGTCGGTCAATCCATTGCTGAGAAGTTTAGTCTTAACAGCAGAAAGTGGTATTGGATCTTTGCTGCTGATAATGTTATACCTTTCACGCCATAAACTCTTCAATGATTCTCCATCGGACGATGAAGAACTGGCGAGACCTGTAACTAACAGCTCCAAATCATGGCCACCATTAGGTAACCCAAACACATCGCAAATGTCATCCTCAATCAATCTGAACTTTTCTGTCTCCGAAACTTCAAAGTATTCCTCGCTTCTAAAAGCAAACAGAAGTTGACTGAACATGGTCATTGGAACTGAAGTCAGCTTCAGATGGAGCAACCCACCAAAGCCAATTTGTCTCAAAGCATCCTTTTTTTTCCTTCGAAAGAGCAGATATAACAGCAGTAAGAGACGAAGGGCGACAACGTTTAGTAAAATCACTTGGCCTGTAACCAAAGACAAAGCATAGTCTCTTAAGAGCAAGTAGTAAATAAAACAATAACACAATGAAGTCAAATAAACAAAATGATAACACCCTATTACAAAATAACAACACAGTAACATGTATAAAAAAGTACACATACACTCTAATTTGACTAGACTTCACATCTGCCTTTTTAGTTTCATCAACAGACAGTAAAAGGTCTTCCTCGGGTTTAACTTTACGGTTTGCCTCGGCCTTTACTCTTCTCCCTGCCTTCCTTTGAGAAGGAGAAGACTTTGATGGAGACGAGCTTTTAATCTTCAATTTGACCATGGTTTCTGTAATAAGGAAAGTACATTAACATATGACCTTACAGCCTAAAGACATTAACAATAACAATACAATAACAACACAACAATAACAATAACAATAACAATAACAATAACACAACAATAAAATATAATAACAGTACATAAACAGAATAATAAGACAATAACAATAACACAGCAATAACACAACAATAACAACACAATAACACCACAGTAAGAACACAGTATCAAGAGAATAAAACCACAATAAACACACAGTAACAAGAGAATAACACCAGAATAACACAACAATAACAACACAAAAATAACACAGCAATAGGAGAATTACACCACAATAAAAGAGGAAGGTAATTTACATAAATATAAAAAATTACAATGATAAACACTGTTGAATACATATTATCAAACATACGATATTACAAGCCAAGAAACTTAATTTACATTGATATACAAAATTACAGTGAAAAACACTGTTGAATACATAATGTCAGACGGACTACATTAAAAGCCGACAAAGTTAATTTACATTGATATTGAAAATTACAGCCTAAAGACATTACAGTCTTCAAAAAGAATCCCAAAATGTGCTTCATACTAACATATGACCTTACAATCTAAAGACATTACAGTCTTAAAAAAGGATCCAAAAATGTGCTTGATACTAACATAACATAACCTAAAACTCAGTCAATTATTATGACATCATTTTGGTCATGGAGTATGTCAGAAGCAATTACAAAGTGCACGGGAGTGTAAATGACAACAGGATCAAACATATTCATTAATGAAGGAACTCCAGATGGAAATATGATATGCTCTACATCACGGTTTGCTAGCATTTGCCGCCAATGGAAAACCGTCTTTACAGCCTCACTACCAATCATGAAGCACTTGCATCGTTTTGAAATTAATTTTGTACCACGGAAGGAGGACTTCACACCCAGCTTAGTAATACTTGTTAGACGTTTCATGTATTCTACGTTGAAACCCGGTGCACTTTTATGGAACAAGTACATTTGAGACCATTTCTTACAAACAACAGCCATATTTTTCTTGTCCTCCTTATTCTCTACATGTTCAAATACCCTATCCATTAAATCAGGGTTATTCAGCACTGAGCAAATTGAATAATTTTTGCGACCTTCTACAATAACTTCAGAAAGCTTATCTACATAACACTCAGACACCCAACCCATGCTTCTTTTTTTTTCAAGTTCATATTCGTTAGCAAACAATACTCTATCTTCCTCCTCTATATTAAATGACCATCCCTTGCAAATGATTGCCATTTGAATTTTTTAACCTACGCACAAATGCAAGACGAAAAGGCATAAAAAGGAAAAAATAAGAAATTGAAAGTACACTAAAAGAGAAACAAACTGACTGTCACCGCAGTAACAACACAAGCCTACAATAACAAAGTAACACAACAAGCCTACAATAACACCACAGTAACAACACAGTAAAACCACAATAACAAAACAATAACACCAGAATAACACCACAAGCTTACAATAACAAAGGAAGAGCTTACAAAATGAGTCTATAGAAATAGACATTACAAACCGAGAAAGTTTAAGATGACATAATAGTCAAAATTCAGACAGACCACCACTAGTAAATAAAGTACCAACCTATAACTAATATTGACATAACTGAACCTAAGACATTACATTGATAAAAATGTGCTTGATACTAACATTACATAACCTAAATTTTAGTCAAGCATTATAACATCTTCATCAGAATGAAGGACATGATTTGTAAGTTCAAAATTACAACAGAAATCATAGATTGGTTGATCAAGTTGAATTGTATAATTCTCCAAAAGAAGTGGCGGTGTGATATGCTCCAAATCACTATTGTTTAAAAACTGGCGAATATGGAGAAGCGCCTTGGCGGGCTTAGCTGCAATCATATAGCACTTGCATCGTTTGGAAACTAATTTAAAACCCCTGAAAACAGACTTCACCCCCAGCGTAGTAGTACTTGTAAGACGTCTCATGTATTCGGCGTTGAAACCAGGTGCACTTTTATAGAATAAAAAAATTTGAGACCACTTCTTACAAACAACAGCCATATTTTTCTTATCCACATTATTCTCGACATGTTGAAAGACACTCTCCATTAGATCCGTGTTATTCAGTACTGACCACATTGATCTATTTTTACGACCTTCTACGATAACTTCAAAGTGCTTGTCCACATCAGACTCTGACACCCAACCCATGGTTTGTTTCTTTTCAATTACATATTCATTAGCAAATAATGCTCTATCTTCCTCCTCTATATTATATAACCATCCCTTGCAAAGGATGTCCATATGTGTGTTAGGACCTAAGAACAAAGGCAACACGCAAAGGCGTGAAAAGAAAAACATAATAAAGTGGGAAAAACTGAAAGACAAACTAACTAACTAAGACTGCTGAAAGTAACGCCACAGTAACCCCACAATAACAAAATATCACCACAGAAATACCACAATTACAGTAACACCACAATAACACCACAATAATAGGACAATAAACAATAACACCACAATAACACCACAATAACACCACAATAAACAACAACACCACAATAACACCACAATAACACCATAATAACACCACAATAACACCAGTAAGTAACTAAGACTGCTGAAAGTAACATTGAATGAAAGATGCAACTCGATAGTTTATTTTTTGGCAGTATGATTGCATGTAATAACAAAGACTGCTGAAAGACAAACTATATTAACAATAAACGAACAAATACACTGAAATAACAGTAATATGACACAGTAATGGCGAAATAACAAGGAAAAACCCTAGAAATATGAATAGTTATGTGAAATCAACAAAATGAAAGCAGGAAATTCGAAAAAAAACAACAATGTATAAGGTAAAACATTTAGACGAAGCTTGATCATAAGAAATTTGTTGTAAAATACAGAGAAAAGACAAAGTAAAGAGAAAAGGACCAAAAAAACAACAAAAGAACAGTAAAAAATGGAATGAAAACAAAATATATGGAAATAAGAAGAGGAAAAGAGGAAAAGAAGAAGAAATAACCTGAAAATAAGAGGAAAAGAAGAACAAAGAGAGTAAAAAATCACGAATCGCCTGGAGTAACAACACAATAACAAAGGAGAGAGAAAGGAGGAGTAACTGAGCGTTAGAGAGAGAAAGCGAAATAACAATTATGAATGACAGTAAAAAAGAAATCGTTTTTAAATGCAGTAAAAAACAAAAAATAATTACTGCTGACAGGTGGAGTTGATCTAGACCATCAATCTTGTATAGTCCTATGGTCTAGATTTATGAGGACCAACTCACCATAAGACTCTCAACTCACAAGAACCTAATTCTATATATTACTTTAAATTTTGATAATATATACTCCCTTCAATTCAATCCAAACTACCCACCTTCCATTTTAAGACAATCCAATCCAAACTACTCATACCATAAATGAGTAAAATTAGGACAACTCTATCCTTATAACATACCTATATTTACAAAAATTGACATTCTTATAACATACCTCACCTAATTTATGTACTACCTCTCCCATCCTTTTCCCATCCTTTTCCCATACTACCCTCACCAAAAGCAATTTTCTTAAAACTTGTGCAAAAGGGTGTGGGTAATTTGGATTGGATTGGAGTATATATATATATATATATATATATATAAAGATTTAATAAAAATTAAAGTTGAAAATTTAATTTAACTTGTGGGTCCCATATAAATTACTTCCTCCCTTCAACTCCACTCTACCATATTTCTTTTTTCATCCATTCAACTCAACTCTACCACTTACCTAAAAAAGAATGTAAAATGATCAATTTATCCTAATCAAAACATCTTATTTACATATAATGTCACTCATAACACACTCATATCCCCACAAAAATCAATTTAATAAAGCATCTTACACACTCCCCTATGTACCTATATTAGTTATTTAATGACTCCCTTAATATTTGTGCAAAAAGCAATATGGTAGAGTGAAATTGAATGGAGGAAGTACAAAGTATTGTAGCTCACCATTAGACGACCTTGTAGCTGGAAAGCAAGGTTGCTTGAAATTGTGAGGTGGAAATTCAAGCTACAAGGGGTTGTAGCTCCCCATTGGAGTTGCTCTAATCTTATCATTTTAACTTAACCACTTCATCTCTCATTCATCCTCAAACTTACCATTTTCTTTCCCCTTAGCCAGCAATCAATCACATACCAAAATACAGCCACCAAAATACCCAGCAGTCCAGCACGACACCACCATTCGCCACCCTCAGACCTAAAATCAAACCCAGGCGACCACGACGACGACATCCTGCTCTCTCATCACCTCCATCTCACTAGCAGCAGCTAGGGCAGAGCATGGATCGGATATCCGATCCGAATCCGACTTTCGGATCGGATATCCGATCCGAAAATTCAAAATTTTAGTATCCGATATCCGATCCGAAGTTATCGGATATCCGAAATTTAGTATCCGAAAAAAATGGATCGGATATCCGAAAATCCGATATCCGATCAAAATAACCGAAACTAAAAATTCAATGTAACCAATAAATACTTGAAGTTTTTACAATCTACATATTTCTATATACTGTACAATTGATGACAAAACAATCGAACAAATCAAACAAATCAGAAACAAACTTTACAATTTCAAACAAATCAAACAATCGAAGATCAAAAGACACAAACTTGAGATGAACTTTCACCAAGAAATGGAAGCATGCTATATTATATCAGAAACTCCAACCAAAAATAACCCAATTTTCCCATATTCAAGCCAATTCTAAACAACCCACAATTGAATAACCACAAAGCCGTATATATGTCGAAGCTATGGTGGTTGTCGTTCGTTCCTTTAGTTTTTGTGAAGGAAGGAGATAGTTTTGGGTTGGTTGTTTATTTTGCTATTGATTAGCACTAAATAGTGCTCCTAGTTATGAATCTGAGAATAGAAATAGGGGAAAGGAGATGAGGGAGGCAGTATGGGAACGGAGGGAAGAAAGTGAAGGTTAGGGTTTTGTATAGGGGTTGGGTAAGTGGGCTTTCTTAGGGGCTTGGACGGTTGAGTGGGCTTTCTTACTGTCCATACTACAAAAATTTCAAGGTTTTTTACTTTCGGTTCGGATACGGATATCCGAAAATTTGAGAACTGATATCCGTATCCGATCCGATATCCGAAACTTTCGGATCGGATATCCGATCCGAAACCCAATTTCGGATCGGATATCCAATTTTTCGGATCGGATTCGAATCAGATATCGGATCGGTTCGGATAATCGGATTTTTTGCTCAGCCCTAGCAGCAGCATCGTCGCAGCCGAACCTGATACCAAGGAGCACCACGAGATGAGCAAGCTCTTCGTCCTGATGTGATTGCTATGTCAAAGCCTTTGAAAATATGTAATGGGGATTTTCAATAATGAATTGATTGACTTAGGGTTAGTTTAATGAATTGGGGAAGATAGCATTAGATTAGTTATCTCAGTAATGGACTAATAGGTGTGTTTGTGTAATTAGATGGGGGTAATTTGGCAAATTTGCGTAAATCGTCACTTAATAAGTTGGAAAATAAGAAAAACGGTGCTCAGGTTCGGTGGTGATTAGGGAATATACCGTAAAAGTTGGGTGTTATTTGTAAAAACGCAAATAAATGATGGTAATTTGTAAAAATACGCAAATACGCGGCGGTTATTTTTAATTTTTCCTAAAAATAATGTGCAAATAAGACAATAACAAGAAGCTTTAATGGGAATATAATATATAAAAACATTACATACCCCCGTAAAGAAACAATGGAACAGATGAAGTGTTATTTTTCTTCTTCAAAGTTTGCTTTATATTCAAAAAATACCGGTCCCCTGAACAGGGATGAATGAAATTGATAGCGAGGTAGCCTTGAACAGTTAAACATAGATCGGCTAGGAATGCATGCCTCAATATCGGCCAGCCTTTCCGGGGGGTGTATTAATGAAGAATTGAAACAGCAAACATCCCACGCTGCAACCCGTGATGTGCATCAATGCCGTGTAAAATCCATGTTGAAACATGATGGATTACAAGGAAAAGCGCAATCTATTCGTTTTGCGTGTTCCCTGACGAAATACCAATCACCAACAGCCTCTGCTATTGTCTTCATTGACGAGCAAAATAGTAAACATCAGTTTATTGTACCAGGAAAGCATCACAACAGAACATCTAACGTAAGAGGATTGCACTCGACAAATATATCGTACAGGTCGGCTAATTTCGAATATTATCCCCTCATCCTTTTATTTTCTTGTCCGATACTCCTTTTTAAGTCTTTTAGGAAGCTTTTTTTTCCTTCTCATCACTTCTCTTTATATTTCTGGTGTGTTTTGATTCATTTGAGTGTGAAAGTTACCAAGTCATCCTAGCAACAATATTACGCAGTATTTACAAATTACTCCCATCATTTATTCAACCCTAGGCTTAAACTCGTTTACACATCAACTCAACCATTAATCTCTCCCACCTAAAAAACTCCACAAATTGATAACCCCGGCACATCTTTCTCTTCAACCTTCCCCTACCTCCACCCCCTCTTAATCACCACACTGCCAACCGCCGACATCCTGTACAACTCCATCAACCTCCATGAGATCCCGCATCCATGGCTTTTCTTTTGTCGTTTCTAGACCTTCTCATGCCCTCTTGGCTCATTAGCAAAACACGACCTCCCTCTTGGACCATTGACATCCTCACCTCCTAACTCCTCATCGCATCTCCTCACTTGACCCAATGCCTTCCTCTTTGATTCTTCACAAAGTAAAGAATTTTTTGAAAATTTTTACTTTTTAAGGGTAAATTGATAAAATTACGTGTTATAATTTACTTTCCAAAATTATTATCTTTAAACCGTATTTTAGGTTGGTTTTATACTGTAAGTGAAATCCGGCCAAAATCTACATAGTATAAAAGCACAGTCTTTTAAAAAGTTGTGATTGGTTCCTCATTTTAAGGCAGAAAAAGCAGTTTTTTTTAGGCCCCACGTTCAATGATCTATCTAATCTAAAATCTATTAAAACAGAAACATTTAATGCATCCACATTCACCCACGTCATCAACACAACTTTTTCTTCAATTTGCAATTGCAATAGTGGTGGGGCCCACTTACAAAAAGTAAAAAAACAAACTTAAACCGACACAATTTATGTTAGATTGAAGAACAAAAGAAAAAGAATAGTGTGGATTGAAATTAATGGGAACGTGTTGTAATTCTCCAAATGAACCCCAAAAATCAAAGAAACAATCTAATTTGCATTACCAACACTATAGTAATACGACACGAGGCTAATAGGGACAACAATATTGTTATTTCCTAGGTAATTTGGTATGTATTTGACCCATTTTAAGCGTAAGACGGATTGTGTCCGTCAATGAAATTTGTGTAACAAGTTATTGGCTACTCTTTAGGTAATTTATTTTCCTCTTATCTACCAATATGGGTGGTACGTAACCTGTTATACGTTTGTAACGAGTATATGCATTATAAGGATGCTTATTGAATATTTAATTGTTTTTAATTTATTGAAAACTTTTGGGTTTCAATTAAATAAACTTCATTCGTAAATAATGTAACAATTAAAATAACATAACCATCTTTTAGAGTGCAATATTAAATATTTCTTTTATTAAATGAATTAGTCCTATAATAAACTTATTATTTGGCTACCATATTAATTGCACGGGTTTGGTGCATAACCATTGGTTTTATGTGGCTACCAAATAAATTAGTCCTATAAATGAATTAGTCCTACAACCATCAGTTTTATGTAGCTACCAAATTAATTACGAGTATAACTTCTTATTTAGGGTAGAGTGAATGTTTTATCTAAGAAAGAGATATGCACCGTCTAAACTATATATACTCATAACTTACGGAGTACTATCAAGGGTAAACATTACTTTCATATCACGGAGAAGGGTGGTGTGGGTAGACCTGGCAAAAGCAACCCGACCCGATTGACCCGACCCGAATGACCCGACCCGTGACCCGAAATTGATCCGAACTACAACACCCGAATGTGACCCGAAACCCGATTGGACCCGACCCGACCCGAACACGACCCGATCTTTCTTGACCCGTAACTGACCCGACCCGAAAATAACCCGATCCAAAACCACTCAACCCGAAAATGACCCGACAAAACATAACTTTAATTGAACCGAAAAGACTTAAAATGGCCTTTTGTCTCTTATTCTTTGACCTGAAAATGACCCGACCCGAAATAACCCGACCCGGTTGACCCGAAACGGACCCGGCAACAAACCCGAAACAAACCTGAAACCCGAAATGACCCGACCCGATCCGAATTAACCCGAAATCAACGAGAGACCCGAACCGACCCGACCCAAACTGGCCCGACCCGAACCCGACCCGGTTGACCCGTTTGCCAGGTCTAGGTGTGGGGGTGGGGAGATAAAGACGTAATAGCCAACACTATATCGTTTACACACGAAAGAAGTGCAAAGGACGGGGCAGAGTTTCAATCAAAACAAGTATTACAATTTATGGACCTTATTTAGATTTTACGGTCAAGTTTTATACCCGTGCAAAAATACAGGGGTTTGCCACTTAAAATTGGTGTAAACTATATTAAACAAAATACATATGTTATTTATATCAAAATTTAAACTATTAAAATCTAAAATTTTAAAAAGTTATCTCCCAACATAATTTACGCATAGTTTATAAAATAAAATAAAATTAAAAACATTGCAAAATTTGTTTGCAAGTTACATTATCTCTTACATCATCACACTTACTATTATAGCAAATCAACAACTTCAAACGTTCCTTATTAATAAAACGGTATTTACGATGAAAAGAACATAAGTCAGTCTAAATAAAAAAAAATAACCATACTCCTACTAATAAATTAAAAATAACCATACTCCTACTAATAAATTAAATTTACGATGAAAAGAACATAAACGGTATTTTAGAACATCAAGTCAATAAAAAATAAAAAATTGGGCAACCAAATATCAATTATACCTTTTTTAAAGCCAATATAACAACCATACTCTTACTAATAAATTTTATTAAATTTTAGAATATTTCTTATTTTTAAACTTTATTAAATAGCAATGATGGAAAAACAACCCGTGCATTTTTGCACGCGCATAAAACTAGTTTAATTAAAGAGTGATACCAATTTGAGCATTTCATTTCATCAAGCATGACAATATCATATGATCAGATATTTGCTCTTTAACATATGATTTCAGTTAGATAGCCATATCAATGATCTATTTAATTAAAGAGTGATACCAATTTGAGCATTTCATTTCATCAAGCATGACAATATCATATGATCAGATATTTGCTCTTTAACATATGATTTCAGTTAGATAGCCATACATAAATAAATATTTATAATAACTTTTTTTTTTTACAAAATTCCAATTTTACTCCCACCACATAAGTCACAACTACTTTACTCTCATCCATGTTTTTAACATAAAATAAAGAATGAAATTGATGTATAATTTTTCAAACCAACTTTAAAATTAGATTGAAAAAAAAAATCCAAGTTAAATAAAATATAAATGTCACCCAGGAATAATACTTGATCAAACGAATGCTTAATTACTTTTAAAAAAAATACAATAAAGATAATTAATTAATTGCTGCAAGATTAAATAACAAAAGCATAAAAAAGTATCATGGTTTTGGAAAATAATAATAAGAGTCGGAAAAAGAATTATCCCCCAACATATATTTCATAACAAATGAATATTATAGATAAAAAACTAGACAGCTTGAACAATTTGAAAAAATAAATTTTCTAAAATGACCAAAAAAAAAGGGAAAAATTATTTAATAACATAAAAACAAAAATGACGATTTTTAGATTAATAAAAATTAAATTAGTAAAACCTTTGAGACATAGGGGGAAATGGAAATATCAAATAAAGTTATAACAAATCATCAAAATGCAAGTATAAAATTAAATAGAAGAAACATTTAAAAATGCTATGAAGTAATCAATACTAATAAATAAACATCGTAAATTTAACAAACCTCAATGATTGGATGTATTGCTTAAATTTACAACAAATGAAAAATATCAAAAAGGCTACACTTACACATTGTGTATGAGAAATCTCATACACAACCACTAATAAAGCGACACGTAGCAATCTGAAGTTCACATTGATTGTATTATTATTATCATTATTAACCTAATTTATTTATTTGTTTGTTTTATATATTTACTAATCAAATTCGGTTAAACTTTCTTCAATTTATCAAAATTGATTTATCAAAACATAATTCAAATCAAGATGAACCCTAATTACTCCAAGTTCATGAATTTAATCAGTTGAAATCAAGATAAATTAATTCAATTAATCAAGATGAACCCTAATTCAATCGAATTGGACTCTATGTCGGTAGATTTCCTTGTATTGATCCTAATTTAATTGATTATTATATTTGATGAACCCTAATAAAAATCAAAATCGATTTACTCTAAATTATTCGATTAATTAATTCCTCTAATTCAATTAGATTGATCCATTCGATTTATCCTGATTTATTAATCAAAATCTATTAATTTTATATAATAACTTCGAATAATTTATTTAGTTTTTATTTAATAATTATTATTTATTTTCGTTTTTATATAATAATTATTTAGTTTCTTTAAAACTTGATAGTGTTTACCTTTTTAGAACTTTTTTTTTTTTAAATTATTGTTACCTTCGTTTTTATCTTGAAGATCTTCCCTCTTTTATTCCGATATTTTTTTTGCATTTTATTCTATCTTCCTTTTTTCATTCCTAATATTATATATTATTACTATTCATATCCTTTTTTTTGCATTTTGATATACGTTATTATCTTCAACGTGATACTCTTTTTTAAAATTTCCTTTACTATTTTTTTTTATTTTTTTTATTTTTTGCAAGAATGGTATTTTCCCATAAGAAAGGATTCCATGAGTTTTTTTCTTACAAAGGAAATAACCCCTATACAATATCACTAGACATCCTCTATCTATACAAATATACACTTAACATCGACCAAGAGGTCGAGTCAAGAGTTTAGAGCAACAATCAGTTCCTCATGTACAGTCTGAGGGAAAGTACTTTGTAGTAGGGCACTAGTAATATATTGTATTTCCTTGAAGAGGATGGCAGGAGTGTGTTCCTTTCCTTCAAAGATGCGGTAGTTTCTCTCTTGCCAAATAGAGTAGACGATACAACCCATGCTACAACTGACCATTCTGTTGCGCCAATGTTTCATGTGTTTTTTATTGTTAGTTCAGGACAGTAGAGAACATAAATCTGTGTTGTTTGAGTTCATCCTAGTCCATCTCTTCAACTGGCAGAGAAGATCAGTGGTATAACGACGTTGAAAGAAAAGATGCCTAGAAGTTTAAGCATTTTCCTTTTTTATTTTTATGAAAGATATTATTGCGAAAGAAATTATGTCCTAATTAATATATATATTAATTTTAGGAAAGATCCTCTACAATATTTTGGTCAACTTGTTTGTTAATATTTTTCGAGATATTTATGAAATTAGTTATGAAAAGATTTTGTTGATTACACAAAAGAAAATAAACAAAAAAAAGAAAATTTTAAAAAATAGTATCACGTTGGAGATAATAACGTATACTAAAATGCAAAAAAAAAAAATAGGATATGAATAGGAATAATATATAATATTAGGAATGAATAAAGGAAGATAGAATAAAATGCAAAAAAAATATCAGAATAAAAGAGGGAAGATCTTCAAGATATTCTTAAGATCAAGGTAACAATAATTTTAAAAAAAGAAAGTTCTAAAAATGTAAACACTATCAAGCTTTGAGAAACTAAATAATTATTATATAAAAACGAAAATAAATAATAATTATTAAATAAAAATTATATAAATTATTCGAAGTTATCATATAATATATTCAATTAATTATTAGAATTAGGGGAGTTGATTAATCGAATAAGTTAGGGTAATCAATTTTGATTTTTATTAGGGTTCATCAAATAAAATAATCAATTAAATTACGATCAATACAAGGAAATCTACTGTCATAGGGTCCTATGCGATTGAATTAGGGTTCATCTTGATTAATAGAATTAATTTATCTTGATTTCAATTGATTAAATTCATGAACTTGGAGTAATTATGGTTCATGTTGATTTGAATTAAGTTTTGATAAATCGAAGAAAGCTTAACCGAATTTGATTAATAAATTTATAAAACAAATAAATTAATTAATTATGTTAATAATAATAATAATAATACAATCAATAATAATATTAATAATAATAATACAAGGTAATTTAAATTTAAACTATTCCATAAATATAATTAACTAGAGGTTGTTAATAAGTTAACTAGACATGTGAAATGATTAACCTAGCCCCAACCATACTAATTGATGTGAACTTCAGATTGCTACATGTCGCTTTATTAGTGAACTCACCTCCAACCATACTAAACTCACCTCCAACCCTAAACCATAAACTGAGATTGACGGCTAACGACAACAACAATAGTGAACGGCGAGGACGACAACCGCCACAGTGACTGCGAGGACGTCAACCAACGTAGAAGTTCGACCAGCAAGAAGGATAAATCCTTATCTTTAGGGGTTTTTATTAATTTTCCAATCTTTTATTTATTTATTAGTATGCTTTTAGCCGTTTATTGTTCTTAATTTCATGTGTTTGTTTGAATTGAAATCTCATACAAATTTCCTATTTTGTTTTCTATTCAACGAATTTGCCCTTAAATTAGTACTAATTTATACCACTATTGATATTAATTTTTTCTTTATTTGATATGCTTCATCGGATTTGTGTATGATATTGGTGTTTGTGTTTTATCTTTGACTCTTGAAACTCTCTGCACTGTGTATACAACTTTCAAACTACAAAAATGCATCAACTACCCTAGACCCGCGGGTAGACCCGACCCAGACCCGGACCCGTTGGGGATGGGTATGGGTCTGATAATTTTAGACCCTAAAGGGTTTGGGTCGGGTCCGGGTCTAAGCTGGGATGCACGGGTCCGGGTCCGGGTCGAGTAGGACCCGATCCATACCCGACCCGTTGCCATCCTTAGTTGTGTATGAGATTTCTCATACACAATGTGTAAGTGTAGCCTTTTTGGTGTGAGGTGTATCTTCCGAAGAATATGGATGGAAAAAATGACATCTTACCGAACAATAAATTCCAAGTGAGGTGCATTTAGGATTAAATTATCTATACATGCATTATTTATTGAAATCAATTGTTTAAACTGAGTTGTTGAAGAGAAAAGAGAAATTTCAAGATGATGAAGAACATTGAATGATGATTGATGGTGGATGAATAAAGGACATGTCAAGATTGCTAACACGGTAGGCATTAGGGTTTAATATTCATTTCACATCCACACTAAATTACTTTGCTAATGGGGCATAATTTCATTGGGCCTCTTTGTAACACAATTTACTTTAAATTTGGGTTAAAACAGACTATTTGTCTTAAATTTTAAAACGGGTCAAATATCACATGATGTTAATAGAAACAAAAAAGTTGCCCTAGGAAATGCCAACTGCATTTTTTAGGTTTAAGACATAATTAATCCGTCTTAAACAAGAATCTCTATTTATTGAGCTATTTATATTGTCACGATATTAAAAATTTAATAACACTCATTTTTATGCTTATATATATACATTCAATGATAGCGTTTGTTATTACGACCCGTGCATTTTTTGCACGGGGTTAAAACTAGTACATGTGAATGGACAGATTCCCCCTCTCCTCACTTAAATATCAATGGCAATTGCTTCATCTCTATCACTCCTTCAGAAGAAGAGGAATGGACCATTATCTCGAATGTGCTATCATGCGTTCTTTCTAAGAAAACCCCTTATCATTGTCAAGCTCTCCCCTTAAGTAGCTTATTCTATAGTTTATGTCTCATTAGTCGTGTTTCATCAGTAGTATTATAGCTCATGACTTGGAGTCAGACCTGTGTAAGGATACTAACTCGTAAATTCTCCTATTCTTGGCTCGTGAAGTTAATTTCTACAAGGTTCCAAGGGATGATGTAGAAATTTAACTACATGAGGCGTTAATAGGAATGTTTACAAGGTTCCAAGGGATAATGTAGAAATTAACTTAATGAGGCGGTAATTGGAGAGTTTACGAGTAAATACCCTTACACAGGTCTGACTCCCAATCATGAGGTACTTTACTACTGCTGAAACACGACTAATGAGACGATGTAGAAATTAACTTCACGAACCTATTAAAAGAAAATGATACTCTCTCTATGCCCGTCATTTATTTAACTTTACTTTTAGCACAAAGACCTACAAGAGGAGCTAAAGTCTACGGCCCTGTTCTTTCCAGCTTAATTTCAGCTCGTTTGATTTCAGCTCAGCTCTATTCAACACAATTTTATTTAGCTTTAGCCAGTTCTATTAAACTCATCTCTTCACAAAATTAGGTCTTACTTCAACTCCATTCACTTCACCTCGTCTCCATTCAATTTAGTTTAATTAAGCTCACCTTCATTTAACTCAGTTCAGCTCATTTCAGCCGAAAAGAACATGGCCTTAAGTCTGGTCTCCACGCTTCTATCTAACAACTTGAATAAACCCCTGCTAAAACACTCCTAGCTCAATATCCAACATTTGGATAGTATACTAATTTAGGAAGGTAAATGCTTTCTCAAAACAAATAGGTAAACAAATGCTAGACTCTGAATGGAATGGTAAAACAAGTGACTGGGATGGAGGTAGTATACATAATCTGACCACTCAAATCTAATAGGTTTCTTACCTTATTTTGTAGCCTTGGAGAATTTGGCCCATGCCATGTTTCCATCCAGGTTTGACAGTGAATGAAGCACGAATTTATGAACATTCCTCTTTCATTGTTTTTCTCAAACTCACGGAGTTCATTTAGCAAGGACTTCCTGAAACCTAGCCACATTATTTGCAGATGTAATTTAGCTAAAATATTAAAAGAGCTTAAAATAATTCAGAGTCAGTGGAAAAGTAGAAATCTAATCTAGGTAGCATATTAACAATAACCAGAGAATCTAATAAAATAGTCTTGAAGCAAAGAGCGACAAAGGAAGTACTACGTATATAGGGGAACCGATATCCGACCATGAGATTGTAAGGCAGATATATAAATTTACAGTAAGTCTTGAATTAAAAAGCTATATGGTTGCAAAATTTGAGCTTTTATGGTTTGGGCGTGAATTTCAACTTGAAACATCCAGGTCACCCCCAAAATTCCAAACCCATAGACCCTCATCCCACCATAATGTAGGAACATTTAAACCATGCTTCTCAAAGAATACGGCATAAAATATAACACTGCGTGGGCAAACATTAGAAACATGTCTCATTTGAATCATTTATGGTCAGCCCCCAGCCCTTGGTCAGACAGAAAGAAGCGTATAATCAGGGTAAGCTACGTCCACTCTATATGTTTGTAATGTTTCACACAGACAAAGCAATTATGTTCCTGTACAACCTATGATATCATGGAAGAATAGCATGCTCTATAAAGAATACATCTACTAACTCAAGCATGGTACCAACTACCAAGTCTTCCAAACATAACAACACACATTGAAGCAAGAACAGCCACACTTATAGCGCAATGACCAAGATCAGGCCCGTGTGGGTCCAAGTTTCAAGCTAAGATTTAATGCCATGACGTCAAGAATGATGTGTGCCCACTGACCAAACCTAGCAGCACAAGTTTTTCGTAATATTTAGAGACAATTTAAAAAATTGCCTTTTATATGCTCCAAATCCGAACTTGCTACCTTTTAAAAAAATTGTCCCACTCTTTCTATTCCGATAGGTTGTTACACTTATCAAAATCACAACCTATTGGAATGAAAGGAGTGCCTTTTAAGCACCTTTTGTACCTGTTTTGCTATCTTAGTATTTTCTAACAAACAAAAGGAACGTTCCGGCAAATTTATAATATTCGCTCCCAAATTTGAATTTTCTTTACCCTTTTGCCCTTTGTTAACTTAATTAATTTTCTCCTTCTCCTATTCTCCTCATCTTCATTATGCATTTTTTATTCCTTTTGTGATCCTTTCCTCTGCTCGGTATCTATTCCTTTCTTTATTCTCCTATCGTTTTTTATAGGCTTGCCTTTTTTTCATGTTCTTTTCTTTTTTTCTTGTATTGTTCTCCTCTGCATCTTTTTTACTTATATTTTTATGTTGGTATTGAATTGACTCCTGGTTGTCAAACTAGAATTCTTTAATTTTGAGGTTTTTGCTTAAATTTGGGGTGATTGCAGGTAACTATTAACTAGCAACAATGTAGATATTATAGAACGAATTATTGAGTTTGGGTGAAAGACTGTTCGAGTGCAGTCAGGAGAGAGTGTGTTTCATCAATTAAAGAATGGTCCATTCAGGTTAATTTTGGCTTGAAATGACTAAGGTAGCAAAACATATGTGATTGAAATGACATAGTTTTAATGAAAGAATTATGTACGCAAATAAAATACAAAAGTAGGCTCACTTATTTTAATCGCAAAAGTTATGAAAGAAATAAGATTTAATCATTCAAAAAAAATATGACATCGTGTCATCATCCCCATTATATTAAAAGAATAAGTGTTCCTGAAAAGTTTTTCCCTCAAACTGTTTTCATTTATACGAGGAAACTAATACAATTCAGTACTTAGATACAGTCACGGGGGGCAACCTGTCGCAAGCTTAAGACGGGTGAAGCTATTGGGAATAGTAGTAGACTAGGAAATTATGATACAATGAAGTGAATGAACTATCATAATTAAGTGTGTTAATGGTGGTGACCTTTGAGTTGCTCACTTAACTTGTATAAATACCTAGTTGGATGAATGAAATTACACAGCACAAGATTATCCTTTCACTATTCTTAACAGAAGCCCCCCTCACAAAGAGCAAGTGGGGGGCTCCATTTACCCCCACTTGCTCTTTGTGACGGGGCCTTGACCCGTCTTAAACTTGCGACGGTTCGCCCCGTCACAAATGAGAATTTGTGCACTTGAAAAGGGGACTTAAATATAATTGGTTCGCTAGAGTATTATCTTTTCACTTTTCATCAAACTAATATTTTCATTAAAATCTACACATGTTTTTTTATTAAAATAAAATTAATTGGTAGAAAAATACAAACTAATAAATCTTTCTTTGGTGTTATTATTAGAAATGACTTTTCTTAAATTAATTACCTTCCTAATTTTAATCTTCTATATTTAATGAAAATGAAATATATTTATAACTGTCACATGTCAAATAAATACAGTGACAAATCCACAAATGTCATTCATTGAAGTCTTGTTTCCCGGGGTTTATATATATAGTATATATTATATCCAATATATAAGTTACTTCCTCCATTTTATTGAACTAGCACCATGGACCCACTTTTCTCCTCACGAAAAGTAAGTCAATAAGGCTAGCTCAACAAAATAGGAGTATTTTGATTAGATTAAAAGTGCTCAGAAAAGTAGAGATGTAGAGTAGTAATTTTTCAAAATGAAAAAATAAATTCAAAGGTAGCAAGTTCATAAGTATATATAAACACAAATTCTTATTTCAGACGGACTAATTCCGTCTGAAAAATAAGACGGGATTATGTTGCCACTTTTTGATAAAATGTAACCACAGCTTATATCAACTTGTTTTCAATAGTGGTTACATCTAACTGTAAAGTAGTTACAAAATCCCGTCTTATTGTTTCAGACCAAAATGGTTCGTCTGAAGCAAGACCAACTGATATATAAAAGGTGGAGTAGTTCTTATCAATTTTCCTAACATTTACGAAACAAACTCATCCAGATCTATAACAGAGAAAATCAGGCACAATTTTCTGAAGGGAGAGTACGATTGGTGACTACATAACGAACAGTAAACTGCAGCTGTAGAGTACTTTTGAATCAAGAATATTCAAAGGTAAGAATTTACTAAAAGAAGCAGTCACTACCTTGTAGTATATCCATCTGCTGGGGGCTGCATTTCTGAATGCTTAATCTGCATTTCCACCAGTCACCAAGGAGACTTGATTTGGCTGGTACAAGCACATTTTGTATCTACAAATGACCAATTCGGTCACCACCATGGTGAAATGAAAAATATAAAGAGGGTGAAAAAAAGAAAAAAAAAAGAAAAAAAAAAGAGGAAGGTGGGGAACCAGAAAGGCTAATTAGAATTTACCTGCCAAAAATCATACGCTGGATTCACAAGAAATATCGGTGTCTTTATGCCTCTAATTATTTGATGCGGAAAGAAACACTGGAGCATCACGAGAAAGATGGTTATGGGCAGAACAGTTAACAGTTGAGCAAGGTCCTTGTAAAGGCAGAAGTAGCAAAAGCGAAAATAAGAAATCGTCGCATACCAATGCTGGATCCATTTTAGCAACACAGTCAGCAGGTAAAGTTTTAGCAACACCCTATATCACAAAGGGCAGAGATCGGTCAATGATTGACTCTAAACTTCAATGACAAAGTCCGGCAATTCATGAATAAGTCACAAGTATAAAAAAGAATAAAGTTGTATCTAACATATAAAACCTGAAACATCACAAACAAAAGAGGGGGGAAAAAGAAAGAAAAAACACATTTTATTTCATTCACATCTATGGGCAGGATGGGGGAGTTTGATTTCTCACAAATTTTGACATTCTGTGTAAGAAATATTTATCCTCCATAAATGGGTTTTTTGTCAGATAACACCTAACATTTACGCCTTTTGTGAATCTGGTACCTAATGTTTATTTTTTTGCCCAAAAACACCTAACATTTATCTATTTTTGTCTTATGGCACCAAATTGGCATTTCCGTCAAAAAAGTCAAACTTCCGTTTTGACTCAACGGAAAATGCTTATGAATTGTTCACTTGTTAATACCTCATCCTCTTCACTCTCTCACTCAATTTTGTAACTTCATCAATTTTGCAACCTTCATCCCTTAGTTGATACTAATAAATTACAAAGTCTTTCTTCTTTATACTTGCATGATCAATAAGGTATTACTATCTCTCTTTAATATTATTTATTAAACCCCAATTTTTTTAATCAAAGGTGTTATCTTTTTCATTAATTTTGCAAAAATCCCTAATATTTTAGTATCTATTTGTCTTATTAACCTTAATTTAATAACTACTCTTGCACCGATTTTGTAATCCTGATTGAAAATGAAATTTTGGTACCAAATTTATTGTTTATGTATTGCGCTTTCTGTTTTTAATCATTCTATTATCAATTTTGTATTAGGATGAGTTCATTCATCCACAAAGAAGAGATGAAGAGACTATAGGATAATGTAAATTAAGGTTATTGTGGAGAGAAAATAGAGAAGGGGTTAAAATGGAGGAAAAATAGAGCGATAATTGAGATTGGAGGGAACTTGGGTTAGCAATATCAATGTTGGATGAAGTTCTATGCATTTTCTGTTAAGTCAAGTCGGTAGTTTGACTTTTTTTTTTACGGAAATGCCAATTTGGTGCCATAAGACAAAAAAAGGTGAAGTTAGGTGTTTTTTGGGCAAAAAGAAAAACATTAGGTACCAGATTTACAAAAGGCCTAAATGTTAGGTGTTATCTGACAAAAAAACCTCCATAAATTAACCAAACAATGATCTAATTCTGTTTAAAAAAGAAATATTTAGCTCCAAAAGCTAACATCTTTATTCAATGCTATTTGTATAGGAATAGGCAGAACCACAAAACTCCGGCTATAGAAGACGAATTACACTGCTCAAACTTGCTGTCGGCCATAAAGGACGACTTATTTTTTACGGCTAACACTTACTAGTGTTTGCCATTATGCATAGTAATTAGTAAACAACAACAATGTTACCCCAATGCATCAAGGCCTCCCACATGCAGCCGGATCAGGGAGTGGTTGGCTGTGTGCACCCTTAACATTGTGTGAACATAAAGGGTTTTTAACGTATGACCCACTATGAAAATTTCATCGAGAATTGCATCACATAACTCTACCTCACAATAAAGAGAAGGGGCAGTCTTACTATTGTGCATTTGTGCATAACGAAAAGTAACCGTGTTCATTTAGTTAGACAACAGGAGAGTCATAATATTGGAAAACATTCAGCATTATAGCAAGTCAAATTTCAGAGATTACTTATGGAGGACAGTGAAGTCTTACATGGAGTTTGACCACATTCTGATAAAACAACTGCATGGTGCGCGTTCCACTGACATCCTTCCTAAAATGAATTCAGAGCCGGTGATCAAACTTCATAATAAGAAAAGGTTGCAGATGAATCACATAAGGTAAATGCTAAATCACTGTAATTTTAAACAGCCTTATAAAATCAAAATTAAAAACATGTACGCTCTGAAAGTCCGTCCTATCATAGAAGAGACCCAAAACGAGAAAAGCTCAAAAGTAATTATTTATTACTTAGTTAACTTCTGATTATATCATACTTCTAGTGATGACAAGCTTTTTAAATTTGTTGATCAGCATTACAAAATATCAGGTTATAAAGATAAAATTTGAAGTTAAATAAACGTAAGTGTAAATATTTAAGTATATTGCTGATCCTGAAGCAATTGGCTTAATCAATCACAGTGAGTTTGTTAAAGAGCTTATGGATGTTTTGGATTTTTTTATACTCTGGCAAAGGAAATCTCTCTCGAATGTATGAGGTTTGCAAAGCTTTTTATCTTGTGGAGAAACACGACAAACCCCGAACTAATTATTTTATGGCGTTCAAAAAGACGTACGAGGAGCTTAATATGTTGTCGCTTGTCGCCCTTTAGCCCAGATGTGAAAGTTAAGCAGAAACAGTGGGAACAGATGGCTATCATGAGTTTCCTTGCTAGCCTATCAACAGATGAATCAAAATCTCAGATCCTTTCAGGCTCTGATGTTTCATCTTTACAAGATGCCTTTAGCCATGCTCTTCGTACAGAGAGCAATCCATCTGTTTCACTTAGTAGTGCGTTGGTAAGTCGCAACCCTAACCCTAACTATGTGCCTGGGCCTAGGAGATATGGTAGTCATAGTGGTAACAAAGGAGGAGGATCACAAAAATTTGAACCTCGACCATCCACTGATGCCAGTATTATATGGCTGTATGCAACTATTGTCATAAGCCAGGCCCTATGAAATTTGAGCCTAGAAAGTTACTGATGTAAAACACACTCGTTTTTTTGGTTCAAACAGTTCGGGAAACTGTTCGTTCGTTTTTAATAAAGTTGCAGCGGAAATTAACGTGTTTTTGTGGTTTTTGTATGTATATGAACGAAAATATAAAGGATATGACGTGCTCTAATTCTCCTCCCTCGCAAGGAACTCGATTTAGCCACGAATAATACTCAACCTCGCAAGGAAGAATATGGATTAACTCACTCTCGCAAGAACGAATTAATTTGATCTTTATAACTCGCAAGCTATGAAGAACACACAAGTAATCTTGTATTAAGCTCTCAAATTGTATGAATAATTCTGATTACATAGCTTGGTATTTATACTACTAGTAGTTACCTTAAACTAGCTAGATAGAAATTAGGAAACTGTGAATACTACCTTATTATTAAATAAGATTATCACACTCCTTTATTCAAATTAGGAAAATAATAACAACACTCTATTTAGGAAAGTAAACTTGAGAGTTATTCAAACCAAGCTTCCATTTTGCATACATGTTGTTGGTATCTCGTTCAATTGCGTCACCCGCGTATACCTTGGACAGCTCAACTTGAAACGATCATATCTCCTTCGTTACTTATCCAAATAAAGCATGTGACCACTTGTTGGAAAGCTAACATCATGTACTTTCATCTCCAAGTGAAATCACGTCAAAATTATCAATGTTTTCTGAGGTATTGAGCTTTAAAGTCAAGGGAACAAATCTGAAATGTCAAGAGTGAATTAAACTTACATTTTGAGCATATACCCATGTCCCTCCTATATCAGTTACAGTACAACAATCATCGCAAGCATATGGCCCATGATGCATCCAACAATGATGACTCTCAACAAATCAGACAAATAATTTCTTGCATCTGCCGATGACTTTGCCAAGTTCTCTAAATACCAGGAATCTCTGAAGTCTCCCCATCTCCTACTATCACTGCTACTGCTGATTCTAGGTAAACAGAATACATGCCCTTATTTTGTCATCCTCCAAATGGGTCATTGATTCTGGTGCCACAGATCATATGACAGGTAATTCAAGCCTCTTTTCTAACATTCAGTCTAATGCTACAACCTCCACCATAACTTTAGCCAATGGGTCTTCATCTTGTTTTGCGGATCTTGCGCCATTTCTCCTACCACTTCACTTCCACTTTCTTCCGTCTCCCATTTGCTGGAGCTATATTTCAATTTAATATCTATCAGTCAACTCACTCGTACACTGAACTGTATCATCTCATTTTTTTCCTGATTATTGTGCGTTTCAGGAACTTACGACGAAGAAGATTATTAGTAAAGGACATGAATCTGGAGGTCTTTATATTCTCGACACACATCTCCAAAAACCCATCGCTTGTATTGAACAAAGACTTGAAGTACGTTCTCAAGTCGAGACTATTTGATCAAAACTTTGATCGTTTTCTGAAATTCTTATTAATAATTCGATCCCTAAACTGAAAATACAACTTCCTATTAATAATAATCTAATACGTAATTACCCGGAAGTAGGCAACTCGTTTGACCTGACTTCTTATTTGATTATCTAATAGAATCTTATAGGCACAACAACTGCCTTTTATTATATTCTAATAATAAGTATAGATAACAATTTTAACAGCTATAGCTAACAACTAGTCGAGTCCTAATCGAACTCGAGTCTACCAGCAAGTCCTTGGACGAATAGAACTCCAACTCCACCCGTGTATTTGCTCAGGTATCCTGCTCCCTTAGACTCGTTCCTGGTACATTTTGCAAATCCAAGCTCAATTCGGTTCCCGCATTTGATAACGTATCACATTGTCAGCTGGGTCATACATCTCTTCCTTCGCTCAAAAACCTTGGTCCGGAATATAGTATGGTGTCGTTTCTAGCTCCCTTAGTCGTGTCACTTCGCCAAACACCACCATCTTAGTCCGAGTCTTCGAGTCAAATAATCGAGCTGATGTGCCATTAGGTCATTCTGATGTTTGAGGTCCTAGTCTAATTTAGTCTAAACCTGGGTTTGGATATTGTCACCTTTGTGGATGACTATTCTCGTGTAACTTGGTTGTTCTTAATGAAAAAACGTTCTGAATTATTTTTCGTGTTTACTGCGTTTTGTGAGGAAATTAAAAATTATTATACGTACTTTACAAATAGTGACAATGGCCAGGAATATAGGAATATAAGTTAATTGAATTCCAATCTTATATAAGACAACATGGCATTCTTCGTGAAACCTCTTGTGTTGATACTCCATCCCACAACGGTGTGGCCGAACGAAAGAATACATCTTGAAACTGCACATGCCCTTTTATTTCAAATGAATGTTCCTAAAAAGTTTTGGGCTGATGCAGTTTTTACAGCATGTTTTCTTATTAATTGCATGCCGTCCTCCGTTCTTATTGGTGAGATCCTGTTATAGCTTAAATGAATCAGTTAGTTAGGCTGTTACAAGTTTGTTACAAGCCAGCTGTAAGTTAGTTACAATAGGTTGTCAAACCGAGTTAGTTACATTACTTTGTCTATAAATACTCTCATGTAATCATTGTTTCAAATATACAAAACATTACTCTCATTCTCTCATTCTTCTTCTATCTCTCAACCTCCTTACTTGAGCTACACATCTAAGCTCCTGTAATAATTATGGGTTTAGTACTCGAATTATATCAATTCCTGTACTATAACATTGGTATCAGTAGTCTCGATTCTGCAACCTGAAGTGCTACAATGGCGAAAGGAAATAAAGACTCTGGATGAGTTGGATGGCAAATTAAAATGGTGAATGAGATGTTAGATAAAGGTGTGATCCAAAACAGTTGTAGCCCTTATGCTTCTTCAGTGGTTTTGGTGGGCAAGAAAGATGGGTCTTGGAGATTATGTGTGGACTATAGGGAGTTAAATAACCAAACTGTGAAGGATAAATTCCCAATTACTCTTTTAGATGACTTATTGGATGAACTTGGTGGATCCACTGTGTTCACATGGTTGGATTTAAGAGCTGGTTACCATCAATTAAGAATGCACAAGGAAGATGTCTATAAGACAGCATTCAAGACTCATGAAGGGAATTATGAATTTGTGGTAATGCCATTTGGGCTAACTAATTCTCCTGCTTCATTTCAAGGTCTTATGAATTGCATTTTAAAACCTTTTCTTAGGAAATTTGTGCTAGTCTTTTTTGATGATATATTGATCTATAGCAAGGATTATACCTCTCATTTAGAACATGTTGAGAGTGTTTTTGCTGTGCTATTATCCAACAAGTTGTTTTTGAAAAAAAGCAAGTGTGCTTTTGCTGTTAGCAAGGTGGAATACTTGGGGCACTACATCTCAGCACATGGAGTTGCAACTGATCCAAGTAAAGTTACAGCAGTTCAGTCTTGGCCTATTCCTTCAACTTTGAAGCAACTTAGGGGATTTTTGGGCTTATCAGGGTACTATAGAAGGTTTGTCAAAGGCTATGGACAAATTGCCAAACCATTGACTGACCTACTCAAGAAGGACAAGTTTTCTTGGAATATAGAAGCTACAAAAGCTTTTGATACCCTCTAAGACATTGCTTTGTAATTCTCCAGTACTTAAACTTCCTGATTTCAAAGAAGACTTTGTGATCGAAACTGATGCTTCAAGGCATGGGATTGGAGCTGTTCTTATGCAGCATGGTCATCCTTTGGCTTATATCAGTAAGGCTTTAAGCCCTAAGAATGAAGCCAAATCAGCCTATGAAAGAGAGATGATTGCTGTAGTCTATGCTGTACAGAAATGGAGCTCTTATTTGCTTAATAGGCATTTCATTATTAAGACAGATCAGAAAAGTTTGAAGTATCTCTTGGAGCAGAAGATTTCAACTCCTTGTCAACAAGACCTCATGACCAAACTCACGGGCTATGACTTTGAGATACAATATAAGCAGGAGAAAGGTTCAGAAAATAAAGCAGCAGATGCCCTTTCTAGACTGACTAGTTCAGATCTTCAGTTGATGGTCATTATGCTGAACAAACTGATCTCTATCACAGGGTAGTTGACTGTTGGGAGGCAGATCCTGAATTGAGGAAACTTATTGAAGAGTTAAGCATCAACTCTCACTACCATAAGCATCATACTTGGTGTAATGGCCAGCTAAGGAGAAAAGGGAAGTTAGTAGTAGGGTCTAATGTTGAATTAAGAAAAGACATTTTGACATGGTTCCACAACTCCTCCGTGGGTGGACACTCAGGCCGGGATACTACCTTGCATAAGGTTCAATCATTGTTCAATTGGAAGGGAATGAAGAAGGATATACAAGAACATATTCGCACTTGTGATGTCTGTCAAAAATGCAACTATGATAATGCTAAGTATCCTGGAATGTTGCAACCATTGCCTGTCCCTGCTGTCTCTATGGATTTTATCGAGGGGTTGCCCATTTCCAATGGGAAGTCTGTTATCTTTGTGGTGGTTGACAGGTTGAGTAAGTCAGCTCATTTCATTGCTTTAGGCCATCCTTTTTCTGCCATAATTGTGGCCCAGGCTTATATGGATAATGTTTTCAAGTTACATGGGTTACCAAACTCCATTGTTAGTGACAGAGACACTATATTCCTTAGTAATTTCTGGACTGAATTATTCAAAATCCAAGGTATTGAATTACTAAGGTCAACTGCCTACCATCCTCAGACATTGGACAAACAAAGGTACTAAATAGATGTCTTGACACCTATCTGAGGTGCATGTGCCATGAACATCCTCAGCCCTGGAGCAAATGGCTTCCCCTAGCTGAATGGTGGCATCTTACTAACTTTCATTGTTCCATTAACACAACTCCTTATGAGGTGTTATATGATAAAGCACCACCACTCCATTTACCATATGATGCGGGAGCACTAGAAGAAAATGAAAATGAAGTCTTGATTAGTCGAAATGTAACTCACATTTCTAAAGGTTTCAAAATGGGCTCAAATCAAGTTAACATGATAACATGGAGGAAGGACAACAACACAAGCAATGACGTGTTGACCAAGTCAATGTCGTGTGGTCAATGACGTGTGGACCAAGCAACGTCAAGTGGCAGCAGCTAACACGGATTTCTGAACCGTGTATATGTGTGTGATGTTCTTATTTTTCTGTTTTACTAATTTGAATAAAATAGTGTGGTGATCTTATTTAATTTAATAATAAGGTAGTGTTCACACTATTTCCTAATTTCTATCTAGCTAGTTTAAGGTAAGTATTAGTAGTATAAATACCAAGCTATGTAATCAGAATTATTCACACAATTGAGAATTGAATTCAAGTTATTACTTGTTTGTTCTTAATAGCTTGCGAGCTTTAAGTTCTATTATTTACTTCTTGCGAGAGGGAAATAATACCGTTCATCCTTGCGAGGTTGAATTCGTGTGTTCTTGATATCTTGCGAGGTTGAGAGATCATACACGAGTTGGTCAAGTTGTCTTGCGAGATCACTTGATTAATTCAAGTCTTAGTTGAATGATCTTGCGAGATTGTCTTATCTAATTCATATCTTTTATTTTTTACAAAAACCCAAAAAAATACAGTAATTCCGCTGCAACATAAATACAGAAAACAAAATAAACAGTCCGTTGAATTGTTCAGTTTAAAACCGAGCAGTTTTACATCAATTTGGTTACCAGAGCTAGTTTTTGATTTGTTTCTTAACAAATCACTTCTTGGGAGGACGTGACAATACCAGGGAATATAGAATCTAGTGGAGATAACACATAGTTTCAAGATCAATTGAACGCGATGAATGGAAAAGTGGGTGAGCTAGGCTACACAATAAAAGAGTTCATGAAGATGTATACCCAAGATCCAAAAGGTCATGGTATGATGCCGAGTAGAAGTAGGCCTGGAGAGAGTTCAGATTCGGAAAAGGAAAGTGTGACTTCCAAAAACAAGAAGGAAAGAAGAAACGATGATGATCGAGGCCTAAAGCTCGACATACCTGATTTCAATGGTGGTTTAGATCCGGAGAAGTTCATGGATTGGATTAGGCAAACGGAACGAGTCTTTGAATACAAGGAGTATGATGAGCATAAACAATTCAAGGTAGCTATTCTTAAACTTACTAAATATGCATCTTTATGGTATGAAAACTTGAAGAAACAACGAAAGAGAGAAAAGAAGAGTAAGATCGATACTTGGGAGAAATTGAAGAAACACCTAATAAAGAGGTTCTTACCTAAAGATTATGAACAAGAGAACTACCTAAAGTTACAAGCCTTATCACAAGAAAATCTGTCCGTGGCCGAGTATATCAAGGAATTTGAGAAGATGACGATGCTTTGTGACCTAGAAGAAAAGGAAGAGCTTAGAGTTGCAAGTTTCATCAAAGGACTCACACCCTCACTTTCTAATAGGGTTGAGGTGCAAATCTATGAAGGGTTCGATGATGTATGTCGACTAGCCCTAAAATTTGAGAAACATGACAAAGCAAGGAAACCTTATGCTTATTCGAGGAGTACAAGTGTTAGCAGAAGTTCTTATTCTAAGCCAACACCTAGCAAGCCTATGGAGACCATAAAAGAGGATGTGAAGGACAAAGGAAATGGAGTAGCCGTGGAACCTAGGGGTGGTTCATTAAGGCGGTGTTTCAAGTGCCAAGGCTATGGGCACATAGCAAACGAATGCCCACAAAAACGAGCACTTACCATTCAAGATTTGTGTGGACTAGTTCTTGAATTGAATTTGTCATGCCTGAACAGATTGGAAATCTGTCCGAAATTGACGAAAGTGAAGAAGAGGGAGTGGCTTATGATGTTGATCCATTAAGTGAAGAAGAATGCTTGGTTATTCGAAATCTTCATGTGGAAACAAGCCCGGTTGAGGTTGATCAAAGAGAACAAATCTTTCACACTCGATGTAAGGTTCATAACAAAATTTGCAATCTTATCATTGACAGTGGTTCTTGTACTAATGTGGTGTCCAAGGAGTTGGTTGATGAGCTAAAACTTCAAACGAGAAACCATGGGAAACCCTACAAGTTACATTGGTTAAATGGAGACAATGGTATACAAGTAAGGAAGCAAGCTTTGATATCTTTAAACTTGGGACCTTATAATGATGAAATTTGGTGCAATGTGATTCCTATGAGTGCGTGCCTTATTCTATTGGGACGACCATGGCAATTTGATCGAAACGTTTGAGCATGATGGAAGAACCAGTGTGTATAGCGTGACTAAAGGCAAAACAACATTCAATTTAAAGCCTTTACCACCTAACAAGGTCAAGGAGTTGAAATCAAAGAAGGGAAACTTATTCATGGAGGCTCAAGAGGTTGAGGAGGCGTTGACTCGTGGAGAACCAACCTATATTCTATTGGTGCGAGATTTGGATGCAAAAGAACAAAGTCACAGCCGTGAGTTTCAAGGGCTATTAAAAGAGCTTTGCGATGTCTTTTCCGATGATTTGCCAAAGGGACTACCCCCTCTTAGAGGTATTAACCATCAAATCGATTTAATTCCAGGAGCTTCGTTACCAAACAAACCGGCTTACCGTTGTAGTAATCCCGAGGAAGCAAAGGAATTGCAAAGGCAAGTGCAAGAGTTGATCGATAGGGGTTATGTCCAAGAGAGCCTAAGTCCTTCTGCCGTACCAGCTTCGTTGGTGCCCGAGAAAGATGGGACATGGCGAATGTGTATCGATAGTAAAACGGTGAATAATATCACTATCAAATACCGCTTTCCTATGCCAAGATTGGATGATATGTTAGATGAGCTAAGTGGATCACAAGTGTTCTCTAAATTGGATTTGCGAAGTGGATATCATCAAATGAGAATCCGTGAAGGGGACGAGTGGAAGACGGCATTCAAGACTAAGCAAGGGTTGTTTGAATGGCTCGTTATGCCATTTGGTCTTTGTAATGTTCCAAGTTCATTTATGAGATTGATGAATGAGGTGCTAAGACCATTCTTGAACACCATTCTTGACGATATTCTGATTTATAGCAAGAACAAAGAGGAGCACTTAGAACACCTTCGTGTAGTGTTCAAAATGTTACGAAAACAAAAGCTATTTGGGAAGATGGAGAAGTGTACGTTTATGGTGCCTAGCGTGGTGTTCTTAGGGTACATTGTTGGCAAGGATGGTATAAGCATGGATCCATCCAAAGTAGAAGCTATCAAAGCATGGCCCGTTCCTAAGACAACATCTGAAGTTCGTAGTTTTCATGGATTTGCTTCATTCTATCGACGATTCATTCAAAATTTCAGTTCGATCATGGCGCCTATTACAGAGTTGACGAAGAAGGGTGAATTTGTGTGGACACCTAGTGCACAAAAGGCATTCGATGAGGTAAAAGCTAAACTTAGTTCCGCACCTATTTTAACACTTCCTAATTTCGATAAGTTGTTCGAAGTTGAATGTGATGCGAGTGGAGTAGGGATTGGGGCTGTTTTGGTACAAGAGAAACGACCAATTGCCTATTTTAGTGAGAAATTGGGTGGAGCTCGTTTGAATTATTCGACTTATGATAAAGAGTTCTATGCCATTGTAAGAGCTTTGGATCATTGGTGTCATTATTTGAGGCCTAAACCGTTTGTGCTACATTCGGATCATGAGGCATTGAAGCATATTCATGGGCAACAAAAGTTGAATCCTAGACATGCCAAGTGGGTTGAATTTCTACAATATTTTACTTTCTCATCAAAGTATAAGACAGGAGCTTCAAATATAGTTGTCGATGCATTATCTCGAAGGCATACATTATTGATCGAGTTGGATGCAAGGATGCTTGGGTTTGAACATATCAAAGAACTGTACAAATCTGATCCGGAGTTCTCAAAGGATATTATCGAACCAACGGGGTTGTATTCGGTCCAAGATGGTTATCTATTCAAAGGTAATCGACTATGCATTCCTAATGGGTCGATTCGTGAGCTATTGATTCGAGAAGCTCATGGTGGTGCTATTGCTGGACACTTTGAAGTGAACAAAACACTTGATATAGTAAGTGAGCATTTCTTTTGGCCTAAGATGAGCAAGGATGTGCAAGAGATCGTGTCAAAGTGTGTGGTGTGCCAAAAGTCAAAGAGCACGTTCAAGAAGGGATTATACACGCCCTTACCCGTGCCTACACAACCATGGAACGAGGTTAGTATGGACTTTATACTTGGTTTACCTAGAACTCAAGAGGAAAGGATTCGATTATGGTTGTTGTGGATCGATTTTCGAAGATGGCTCATTTTATTCCATGTCACAATACCGACGATGCTACAAAAGTTGCTTAACTTTATTACAAAGATATTGTTCGATTACATGGTATACCTTTTACTATTGTGTCGGATCGAGATGTTAAGTTCTTAAGCTATTTTTGGAAGACATTATGGAGGTTGGTTGGAACAAAGTTGCTATTTAGTACGTCACATCATCCACAAACTGATGGACAAACCGAGGTGACAAATAGAACTTTGGGAAGTTTGTTAAGGGGTTTGGTTAGTAAGACTACCAAGGATTGGGATGTTAAGCTAGCTCACGCGGAGTTTGCTTATAATCGAACACCTTCAATGACGACGGGAAGATCACCATTTGAGATTGTCTATGGGGTGAATCCATATCTTCCTATTGATTTGGTTCCTATACCAAAGAAAGATGTGTGGAGTTTCGAAGCTAAGGAAAGACAAGCTACGTTTCTTCGTGTTTGTGAGCAAGTTCAAGCACAAATCGAGAAATCAAATGCTAAATACAAGGAGAAAGCGAATAAACATCGAAAACAGCATGTTTTCAATGTTGGAGATTTAGTGTGGTTATACTTGAGAAAGGAGCGATTTCCATCAAAGAGGAAAAATAAATTAATGCCTAGAGCCAATGGACCATTCAAGATACTTGTTGGGGATTTGTAACCATACTTGGACGACGATAATTTGAGGTCAAATCCTCAAAAAGAAGGGGAGAATGATGCGGGAGCACTAGAAGAAAATGAAAATGAAATCTTGATTAGTCGAAATGTAACTCACATTTCTGAAGGTTTCAAAATGGGCTCAAATTAAGTTAACATGATAACATGGAGGAAGGACAACAACACAAGCAATGACGTGTTGACCAAGTCAATGACGTGTGGTCAATGACGTGTGGACCAAGCAACGTCAAGTGGCAGCAGCTAACACGGATTTCTGAACCGTGTATATGTGTGTGATGTTCTTATTTTTCTGTTTTACTAATTTGAATAAAATAGTGTGGTGATCTTATTTAATAATAAGGTAGTGTTCACACTATTTCCTAATTTCTATCTAGCTAGTTTAGGGTAAGTATTAGTAGTATAAATACCAAGCTATGTAATCGGAATTATTCACACAATTGAGAATTGAAGTCAAGTTATTACTTGTTTGTTCTTAATAGCTTGCGAGCTTTAAGTTCTATTATTTACTTCTTGCGAGAGGGAAATAATACCGTTCATCCTTGCGAGGTTGAATTCGTGTGTTCTTGATATCTTGCGAGGTTGAGAGATCATACACGAGTTGGTCAAGTTGTCTTGCGAGATCACTTGATTAATTCAAGTCTCAGTTGAGTGATCTTGTGAGATTGTCTTAGCTAATTCATATCTTTTATTTTTTTTGTTTCAACACATACAAAAACCCAAAAAAATACAGTAATTCCGCTGCTGACGCTTTTTATTTATTCCCAGTAGCTGAACATAAATACAGAAAACAAAATAAACAGTCCGTTGAATTGTTCAGTTTAAAACCGAGCAGTTTTACATCACCATATCTCCCTGGTTCTTCTCCCAATGAAACTGTTGACAGAAGCCTTCTACAACGAGAACAGGTCATGAAAATGCTGCAGTTCCAGCTTCAGAAAGCTCAAAACAGAATGAAGCAATATGCAAACATGAATAGGAGTGAACGTGAATTTAGTGTTGGAGATTGGGTGTACGTGAAGTTGCAATCTTATAGACAAATGTCCATCCAGCAACGCAGTAATGAAAAGTTGAGTCCCAAATATTATGGTCCTATCCAAATCATGGATAAGATTGGCAAGGTTGCTTATCAGTTACATCTCCCTTCTTACTCTCAGATTCATTCAGTATTTCATGTTTCTCAGTTAAAGAAATGTCATGATCCTTCTCAAGCAGTTGGGGTCTTACCTGCCCTCTTTTATGATTCTGCAATTCCTAAAGTACCTGAAGCTATTCTGGAAAGGCAAATGGTTAAAAGGGGCCGAGTTGCTGCTACAAAATTTTTGATAAAATGGCTAGGTCTTCCTCCAGAGGATGCTACTTGGATGTTTGCCAATGACTTTGAAGCTCAGTTTCCTCATTTTAATCTTTGAGGACAAAGATTTTTGAAGGAGGGAAGACTTGTTATGGCTTAATTGAATCAGTTAGTTAGGTTGTTACAAGTTTGTTACAAGCCAGCTGTAAGTTAGTTACAATAGGCTGTCAAACTGAGTTAGTTACATTACTTTGTCTATAAATACTCTCATGTAATCATTGTTTCAGCAATCAATATACAAAACATTACTTTCATTCTCTCATTCTTCTTCTATCTCTCAACTTCCTTACTCGAGCTACACATCTAAGCTCCTGTAATAATTCTGGTTTTAGTGCTTGAATTATATCAATTCCTGTACTATAACAGATCCCTTAAAAAATACTTTTTTCCCACCAATCAATTAATTCCTATTGACCCTAGGATATTTGGCAGTACTTGTTTTGTCCGGGATGTTCGTCCACATATTTCTAAATTAGATCCCAAGTCCATGAAGTGTATTTTCCTTGGTTACTCTCGTCTTCAAAATGGTTATCGTTGTTATTGTCCAAGTATCAATGTATCTTGTCTCCATTGACGTAACCTTCATGGAAAATAAATACACCTTATTTTTCCTCGGCACATGTTCCAAATCATCAGGGGGGATATGGTGACCTCCTAGTCTACTCTATCACATCCTCTACACCTGTTTGAGATCGCGTTCCAGTCAAGCCTCCTATAACTAACGTCTACTCCAAGCGTAAAATTCTGAATTCATGTTCTGCACCTACAGCATCGTCATCAGTTAAGCATGATGACTTTCCTATAGCACTACGCAAAGGTAAGCGCAAGTGTACCTATCCTATCTCTACATTTGTGTCTTAAGATAACTTGTCCTCTTCCACTAGTTCTTTTATTGCTTCATTGGACACCATTTCTATTCTCAAAACTTACCCGTGAAGCTATGTCTCGTTCTGGTTGGCATAATGCAATGATCAAGTGGGCACATATCACTCTCTATCACCCTTAAAGTTTTTCTAGGTTTTCCTCTATCCCATACATCACATGACTCGAAGTTCCAATTAGGATCTTGTGATTTGTTTTGGCTTCATCACTTCATGCCATTTTGCACTTTCAGCTAAGAATGCAGCAGCATGAAAGATGCTATCAGCTGTCAGCTATTTTCTATTTCAAGAAAACTTTTTAAAAATTAAGGTGACATGGAAAGAATGGAGCTTATACCAAGCAAATGATGGACACTTGAGCAAGCAAAGCTAGTTAGAAATAACTGCTTATCAGCTATCAGCTAATTTCTATTTCAAGAAAACAAACAAATTTAACCGGACCAACAGCTAGCTAAAAAAATAACTTCTCACTCCTCATAACACTACATCTACATGTAACTTTCTAGCTCCAAAGTTTTGTAATCCCTCTCATTTAGAGGTAATCTATCATGTGCATTTGGCACCACTATTAAACATGTGGGCTCAATGTGTCTGGTTCACCAAAATATCCTTACCCATATCACCCACTACTACTTAGTCCTCATTATAGCAGTCATCTTACCACAACCCCACCCCTCGCTAGCTGAAAACAGACCAGCCCCTCTGCCACCCCCACATCACGTGATCCACCCTCACCACCACCCCCTGACCACTACGTCCTTCCCCACTTCTCCCAACCACACAAAACACTACTCAGTACTCACTACCACAGCCCATCGACGACCACCACTCTGAAGCCTCCTCTTGAGCCGCCAAGGATGGGTGGAGACAGAAAACAGCTTCACCAACCCCCTCAAACACTAGCAACCGATATCAAGGGTGATGTAGATCTAGGGATAGGTGACGTTTTCGGGAGTTGTGGATGGTCAAAAAGGAATTGCTCGAGTTTGTGGATGGTCGAGAAGGATCGTCGAGATGGTGGTGACGGAAGTGTCGGTGGTGGCAAATATGGAGGTAATGGTGGACCCTTAGTGATGCAACGGGGTATGAATGTATGATGGTCTGAATGGTACGGTGGGGGTTGGTATGGTGGTGTGAAGGCGGAATGAGGCTGAGTTGGGTTGGAAGAGGTGAATGAGAGAGACCGAGAGAGTATAGGGGTGTGAGTAATTTATTGGGGTGAGGGTAGATTGGTAATTTACCTGAAAGCTTTTTGCCATTTAAGGAAATGGTGGAATCTACTGAATGAGTCGAAAAAGAAAGTGATATGCTTACCATGAATGGGAGGTAGTACAAAAGAGTCACTTCTGTGAAGTCTGAACAGCAAAGGCCAAAAACAGCAAACCAGAGAAATGAGCGACACATAATCACAGCCATGTATTCAATGTTCCCTTCCGCAGAAGGCTGAAAAAATCACTACTCGCCAATTGTTAAGAGCTCTCCAGAATCCAGTTTAAAATCCCCCCTTCCCTCTAACCAAGCACTAGAGAGACACAAAAGCATCTATTTTGGATAACTTAGGAGCTGATTTGGGCTCCATAAGAAGTTCAAATGGTGCAGCTTCTACTCTAATTAGCCCAGTTTCCATCTTTTTAATTGTGAAGCTATAACCAAAAACTCTGCTAAAAAGCCTTTTTAGAGTTTGCGACTGATAGCAAACTTAGCTCTTCCCGTTGAAAGATATATGAACTCCTTTCACCAGAAGCACATGATTCAACAAGTAACAATCAATTGAAATACCTTATCATGACATAGGCTATGCTACTATGCTAGCAAAGTATTGGGAATAGTAGTAGACTAGGAAATTATGATACTGACTAGGAAATTATGATACAATGAACTATCATAATTTCCTAGTCTACTACTATTCCCAGTACGAAGACATGTGCTCAAAAACCATTGCACCAAACCGCATACTCCATACTTTGTTAAATGACATTTATTTGAAGCATAGAAAAAGGCACTTATTTAAAAACTCCAAGGCTGTCTAGAAAGCATACTCATCCAGAAAAAAACTTGCATCGGCAAGGCACTTCACAACAGCAGCCTTTGGTAACTTTTCACGGAAGTCATCACAGTGTATCATAGTGGCAAGCCCGCCAGCAGAGCATCCTGAAAGAAGAGCCTGTGAGATTATCAGATGTAAGGGAAAGAAACCTTAAATGCACATCAAGAACACCTCTGCGACAGATCGCTGTAGATGCAGCAGTAGTACCAACTAAATTGGGAACTACAATCGCATGAGAGAGTAGGATGACGCCAACGGGCAGGAAATGGAACAAGATTAAACAAGAGCTCAAAAGCACCTCCTTTTTTGCTTCCTCAGTTTAGTTCTTGAAACTAACTAACCTCCTTCTCTTCTTACAAACAATGAAAATAACAAGGGAAATCCGCTTGCAAAAAGTATACGCATACAAGAAATGTTAAGACAGAACAGGCAATAACATGACCTGATGACCAAACATTCAAGCAACATTTAACTTTCCCAAGCTCTATGTGGCTTCTAATGTTAGACCAAAAGGTCAAAAGGATATCAGTCCACTTGATGTCCACGAAGAGCGTAAGTTAAAAATGTATATAATAAAATAAGAGTCTGGTAATTTAGGACAAACAGATGCTTAAAACTACTATTGTTTTGCAAAGGATACGCAACTGTGATGCGAAGATAAATTTCGAAGATGGAAAGATTCATTATTATGTACCTGATCAGCATTAGTCATTCCTATTTCCAAAAGTTCGTTAATTAATGCTTCCCATATAAGATGACCTCTGAAGAAAAGATTTGTCCCATTCTATAAGAGATGTCATGGTGCAATGAGTCAAATATATTTGGCATCATCATTCAATTATTGAACAGTACCCAAAAAGACCACTGGCAAAATATGAAGTTATGGACTTACGTTAAACTCATTGTTAGGATGTCCAGCAAAAGATGCACCATCACAATAGCGTATCTTGACTTTATTCCAGTTGAAGAAATCTGAAATACCTTGAAATGATTAACTCAAGAAACAGGAAATATGAATTGAATACAAAACCATACTCCAAAGTCGACACAACAATGGAAAGGGCGGTTTGGGTGGCACTTACATTTACGTGTGAGTTGTGAATAGAAGCGTAAGATAGAAAACCAAATATAGAAATAAACACTAGGAATTCATTTTTATGATTGACAGATAGATACAAGACTTTCATCCTCAAGTAGCAACTCAACAAGTAATATTGATAGTGGGCTGAGATCCACTAATCATAAGCATCTAAATTGAATACCTATCGGAATAAAATATAATGACGACAAATATAATAACAAGCTAAAGAAACTTGAAAGTATAAAGAGCATTCAGCAACTGAATAATCACTACATGAACTACAGCTTATCCAACAGAAAGATTCTTTAGAATGTACTTATAACCCCACAAAGAAATACAGAGACATTTGCAATAAGATGGTAATGTCTGAGCACCGTGACCATAACAAATTTATTTCCAACATCCAGAAGGAAGGATAGCTCAGCAAATTATAGGAATTTCCACCATCGAGAACGTCCTTGTGAGTGGGAGGTGAATGCAAGCATTCAACTTATCAGTTTAGGATAGCATGAAGATTACAGTTAATAAGAATGTTCAAATTTGGAGCTTCAAAAATCAGTTTAGCACGCTATTTGGAGGTATATGTAGAATGGTATTGGAAAAACAATCTCCGGTGAAGTTATATGTTTTTTCTTCGGCTATGGTTTTATGGAAGATTAATCTACTAATTCTATCCATAAAAATTCCTCAGTGCCTCAAAGATTCTCGCATATGGGCTATGGGATATGAGCTATGGGCTATGGGCTATGGGCTATGGGCTATGGCGGGGGAAGGGAGTCAGCAAACTCTATCAGATCTAGAAAATTAGAGAGCTTGTCTCCATAATTTCTTCATTTAGTGGCATATAATACTATAATAGATTAATGCTGGCACTCATGCCTCTAAGGGAAAAAAATGCATTTTTAAAATGGTTTAAGCAGAAAAGTGTAAGGGGAACATAAACCAGAATCGCCCTACTGGCCATGGTTTATTGTGTTTGCTGTTTGCATGGTACTGATTCCTGATTTGAGCCCTTCACCCAGCAGATTATATTGGGGGTGGATTTTGGCTTATGTTCCCATTACACTGAACAATTTCCTCATGTAGGTCCACGTAGAGCTATGCCATTTGAATCTTAAGAGAATCATCCCATTTCCCAACCTCCATCGCCCATAAAGTTTCGTCCCCATTACAGTGAATGATATTTACTATCACAAGTTATATAATGCATAAAAGCAGACATACATGAGAAGTGAGATTGGATACTATTACGAATATTGTATCGTCAGTCAGTCACAGCCTAATCTCACTAACGTAGCTTATAGCACTTCAAATGTGGTAAACTGTGGTCATGTTGATCTTCAAAACCTTGAGAAATCAGTATCATTTGGAAGATTCGGAAAGTTTGAAGCATGATTAGATTGATGACTACAAGGGATATAAAACCGCAAATTACCTGGATTCTGTGCTGGGTCATTACTTAAAATTCCAGAAAAGCGAACTCGGTGGTCCATGTGGTGTGAGGAACCTAATGCGGTTTTTTTCCTAGATGAACATGAAGCTATTGAATCACACCAACCTCCACCCTACACAATAATGAGGAAGAAGAAAATAAACCAAACAAGTCTGTACAAATGATGCATGAGCAAAGCAGGCAGATTTGAAGGCGGTTTTCGGGTGCATTTAAGTTGTAGGCAGCGCACCAAATGGAATTGAATTACGGAATTAAAAAGTGAAATGGAGACCTCAATGTGAAGAACCCAACGATTGGAACCGGAGTCAGAACCCTTTTGAAAATGGTAGCCGGGCAAACTCCCATCAAGACAAACTGCAGCAATATCAAAGCACAGCTGTTATTATCAACAAAACACGAACACGCACAAAATCAAGGATAAATAAATAAGTAAATAAAAATATTCTTACAGGCGCCCAAATGTTTGGCATTGTGGAGGAGAGTTAATTGAACAAATTCATGAGATGGAAGAAAGAAGGTGGGATTAGTGAAGATGTTGTTTGAGGAGGAATTGAAGAGGAAAGAGAAAGAGAAGAGGATGAGTGATAATCCAAGACCAGCTGCGACTGCCAATTCTTTTTTCGTTAATTCTTGTACAAACCGTCTTAAGCCTTGTAAACTTCTTATGATCGCCATTTTTAAGACACCACACTTCTTCTTCTTCTTCAGCTCCTCCTCATCTTAGATTTGTTTGTCATACAACATTACAACTATACAACCGATCATTCAGGTTCGTAAGTCAAAATGGGTTTAGATTCGGGATTCGTATAACGGTTTTTTTAACGTGTGGCCTAAGGGCACACATTAATAACCTTAATATGGAAATATTCACAACATATTCTCATCACAAATGCAGGTATAAACATACTTTTACCATAATTAGTGAGATTATCTTATAAATCTTTCCAAATTAAGGTTATTAATGTGTGCCCTTAGGGCACACGTTAAAAAAACCGTTCATATAATTATTAATAGTTTTAAACCCGGCAAATTCACTTTCTGCGATATTAAGCTGTGATATATTTCCTCCCTTCAACTCCACTCTACCACTTTTATTTTTGTACACTATCCACAAGTAAACATATAATTGCAATTTTCTTTCAATATATAAGTAAAAATATATTTATGTGTGATCTTGTTTGATTCGTCTTTACAAGTACATTATTAATATCTAACTTTTATAATTTTTGCAAACACGTAGCTAACGATATTTACCGCGTAAACACGTCTCGGCAAATGTGAAAAAATATTTTGGTAGAGTGGAGTTGAAGGGAGGAAGTAGAGTTTATGTCAACTTCACCTCCACGGATGGGTGAAAAAGCTATTTCAGGTACTTTATTTGACCAAATTAGCTTAGTTGACCAAAATTTCAGGTACATTATGTAAGTTTAATCTCAATTAATACGCATGTTTAAATTACTGAATAAACATACAACAATTAAATATAGCGGAAGCGATAAAATAGATCGAGAATTAAAACCTCCAGCCATTGCTGAATTCCTGATCAGCTTTAATAAAACCCGTCTTTTGAACCCGTTTCCGAAACCTCGTCTTTGTCGATTGATTTCGGTTCCAAACCCTCAACTCACTAATTTAGATGGTGTATATTACTTAAGAGAGAGTAGGTAATGGTGACCTTTATCAATGAAATTGTATATTCTTATATACTGCTCTTGCCATCAAAGAGCAGTTATACGTGTGATGAAAAGGTGGGAGTGGTTACTGATATTGGGAGAGTGAATAAAGGGCAGTTTTAAGTTCATGGGTTTGACTGCCAAGTAATTGGGCCACTTAATTAGGATTAGTTATAAACTTAATTAAATATTATCATTAATAATATTTACATGATTATGTACGAATCATAGCAACGAATTCTCTAGAGCGAGAATTAATCTTCCATGTATTACGATACACTTAGTCTCTCACCACTCACACTTAACTTAATGAATAAACCATATGTTTACTCTAGGTCAAAACATAATGATATTTCTCAATAAAATAAATAAATAAATAAGTAAAGTATGTACGTACGTACATAATCCAAAATGAGAAAATATCCAACTAAATGAAAATTTTCAATACAATAAATAAATGTATCACATTATGGAACCAAGTCTCATATTCACTACATGACCCTTTATGGAACCAAGTCCCATATTCACTACATGACCCTTGAAACCTTTAGGTGGCATGCCTTTAGTCAAGGGATCGGCAATCATTAATTCAGTGCTAATGTGTTCTATGATCACTTTCTTTTCTTGAACACTTTCTTTTATGGCCAAATATTTGATGTCGATGTGTTTACTTCGACTTTCACTCCTATTATTCTTAGCCATAAATACTGCAGCTGAATTATCACAATACATTCGAATAGGACAACTAATAGAGTCAACAACTCTTAGTCCAATAATGAAACCTTTCAGCCATACACCATGTGAGGTAGCCTCAAAACAAGAAACGAACTCGGCCTCCATAGTAGAAGTAGCTGTCAATGTTTGCTTCGTACTCCTCCAGGATACAGCTCCGTTAGCTAGCATGAACACATATCCTGATGTGGATTTTCGTGAATCAATGCAGCCAGCAAAGTCTGAGTCAGAGTACCCCACCACTTCAAGACTATCAGTCCGTCTATACATAAGCATGTAATCTTTAGTACCTTGAAGGTATCTCAACACTTTCTTTACAGCCTTCCAGTGATCAATGCATGGGTTACTCTGATACCTACCTAATAGTCCAACAACATATGCAATGTCAGGTCTGGTACATACTTGAGCATATATAATGCTACCAACAGCTGAAGCATAAGGAACATTTTTCATTTGTTCCCTTTCAAAATCATTCCTTTGGCACTGGTCTAAACTGAATTGGTCACCTTTCACAATAGGTGCTACACTCGGTGAACAATCCTTCATCCTGAATCTTTCAAGTACTTTGTTGATATAAGCCTCTTGAGACAAACCCAAAATGCCTCGAGATCTATCTCTATGGATCTTAATGCCAATGACATAAAATGCCACGCGCATATCTTTCATATCAAAGTTGTTTGAAAGAAATTGTTTCACCTCATATAACAACCCCTTATCATTGGTTGCTAGCAATATGTCATCCACATATAACACAAGGAAACAGATCTTATTCCCACTGATCATATGGTATATGCATTTATCCATGATGTTTTCCTCAAAAACAAATGAAGAAATCACTTCATGAAACTTCTTATACCACTGGCGAGAAGCTTGTTTCAAACCGTACATGGATTTATTTAGCTTACAAACCAAAGGCTCACCATCTTTAGAGGGGAATCCTTCATGTTGTTTCATATAAACATCTTCCTCTAAATTGTCGTTCAGAAATGTTGTTTTCACATCCATCTGATGTAGCTCGAAATCAAAATGAGCTACTAATGCCATGATCACTTGAAGGGAATCTTTCTTTGATACAGGAGAGAATGTCTCCGTGTAGTCGATTCCTTCTCTTTGAGTAAACCCTTAACAACGTGTCTCGCCTTATGTCTCTCGATGTTGCCAAGTGAGTTTTTCTTAGTCTTAAAGACCCACTTTCATCCGATGGTTTTTACACCATTGGGCAACTCGACGAGATCCCAAACTCGATTAGACGCCATAGAGTCCATCTCATATTTCATAGCATCCATCCATAAGTTTGAATCCGTAGAACTTATGGCTTGTGAAAACGACATAGGATCATTCTCAGCTTCAACATTACAATCCGATTCTTGTAGATATGTAACATAGTCATTAGGAATAGTTGATCGTCTTTCTCTAGTAGATCTTCTTATTGGAATTTATTCATTCTCATGATGAACTTGTTCCTCCTCATGATCTACCATGTTTTAATCAACATTTTATGGAATTTCTGTATTTGGTTGTTGAACTTGCGGTTGGTCTTGAAGACCGTGAACAATAATCAACCTATCACTTAAAACAGAGGGTGAAGCTTCATGTTGATCCTTTTCAGGTTCAACTTCTCTTAAAATATCACTCCCACTGATTAATTCATTCTCAAGAAAGTTTGCATTTCTTGATTCCACAATCCTATTGCTATGAGACGGACAATGTAACCTACAACCCTTGGACTTTTCGGGATATCCAATGAAATACCCACTAATAGTCCTTGGATCTAGTTTCTTTTCTTGTGGGTTGTAAACTCTCACCTCAGAGGGGGCATCCCCAAACGCGTATAGGTTGCAAACTCGGTTTCCAACCTTTGAATAACTCAAAAGGCGTCTTTGAGACGGCCTTGGAAGGAAACCGGTTTAATATATACGCAACCGTCTTTAAAGCATCAACCCACAAAAATGATGGAAGTTTAACACTACTTCTCATACTACGCACCATTTCAATTAACGACTGATTTCTTCTTTCTACTACACCATTCTGATCCGGAGAACCATGCATAGTGTATTGGGCAACAATCCCATTTTCTAGAAGAAATTTAGCTAATGAACCAGGTGCTTGTCCATCCTCAGTTTATCTACCATAGTATTCACCACCTCGATCTGATCTTACGATTTTAATGTGCTTACCACATTGTTTCTCTACTTCAGCTTTAGACAATTTAAAGGCATCAAAAGCTTCGTCTTTGGAACGAAGTAAGTAGATATACATATCTCGTGAATAATCATCAATAAAGGTGATAAAATATTTCGGATCATTAGCGTTCATGTCCAGGCAACAAATATCCGTGTGTATGATTTATAATAGGTCAGAACTCCTCTTAGCACCTTTTTAAGATTTATTAGTTTGCTTTCTGTAGAGTCTATTGATCGAATACGAAAGAGGGGGGGTGAATTGAGTATTAAAAACTAGCCCCACTTTTTTTATTTATATGATATGTAATTAATTACTTGATCTTATAGATTAAAATCAACTAATTAATTAATCAAAGTAATCGTAAGTAACGAAATAACGAAAAGTAAAGAGAGTAGAGAGAGGCACACGGATTTTTGAAGTGGTTCAGTTTCACACGTTGAAACCTACGTCCACTATTCTCGATTAATAATTCTTAGTACCTTTCTACGGATTACAAAAATTATCAACCCACTCGTATAATCAACACTATGATTATAACTCAAGGTGAGTATCGCTAAATACTCTATACTATCTTACGTTAATAAGAAAGTACAATATAACTCACACAGATTCTCGTTAAAGAATTGTAAGATTATAATGATGTACTATTATCCAATAACGTATTTCACGCAAGCGATTGATAATAATTGATGCACGACTCTTTTGAAAAACAAACACTAAAAATAATAAATATTTTGCTCAAGGGTTTGCTTTAAAACGATTTTGGAAAATTATCACAAGTAGTATGTGTGTCGTGTGATGCTTGTGTATTTCGTGTATATTCCGTGTGTTCCAACAATGAGATGTGAAGGAGTATTTATAATAAAAGCATAGGAGATCTAAAACCCTAGCTTAATATTTAAGAAAGATATTTATCTTTAATATCTTAAAATAATATTTACTTTATCTTTTAGAAATATCTTTATCTCAAAATATTATTTGGTTTATCTTATAGAAATATATTATCTTTATATCTCAAAATATTGTTGTAAAGATATAGTAGAATCCTAGATTAAGGTAAACAAGGGAAACAACCTAAGGAGGCCGAATTTCCCTAGCTACACGAAACCCTAGGAGGCACGCAACCCTAGGAGGCACAAACCTAGGTTTCCACGAAACCCTAGGTGGCTCAAACCCTAGGTGAGCTTATTAGGTTAACAACAAATTGAGATAGAATATATTAGAAACCCTAGGTAGCATGACAACCCATAAGTTGTACTACTAACCAATAGAATCTCATAAATATATTCTCTATTAAAACTTTTGATAAATATAAAAATACTCTTTCACTTTTGAAAACATTTAAAATATTTTATTTCCAAAATCATGCATCAACATTTATCATCCAAAATTATAGGCTAAAGCTATAACTTTGAACTTAAAATCACTTGAATGGAATAGTTACCGAATGACGACCTATACTATCTAATCTTCACAAAGATCTTCAGTATACGGATCATCTCGTCATCTTGATCACAAAGACCCTCCATCTTGAGTCTTGTGTTATTTGAGGTAGATCTTGCTTGAAGCGTTTTTCTTTAAAGTTATGACTGGGTAACTATAACTTCCATGTAGACTTCCAAAGTTATTCCTGAAATTCTTATAACTTTGATCTTTCTTATCGTAATTGTTGTTAGCTATAATAAGACTAAAGCACACAATTACACGCATATGATATATCAATTAAAGCACATTATCAGGTAAGCACATGTCATTATCAAAACTATAAAATAGGTCCAACACTTTCCCTTAATGCAACTAACACATGTATCAAAATCGGTAAAGTTAGATTACCAAGTACCCCTTCCTTTACCAATCTTTTAACTCTCTCAATGGAGATGTGTCCCCATCTCCGGTGTCATAACATAGAGGACTCCTCATTCATAATACATCTTTTTAAACCAGTATTAACATGCATAGTATTTTGAGTGGTGTCGTTTTGTAAATAAAGACGATACAAATTATCAGACAAATACCATAACCAATAACTTTAGAATTTCTGCAAATACTGAAACCAGAATTCGAAATATTAAAGGTAAATCCAAACGGTACAAGCCTTTTATGATTAACATTAACCATATTAGATTCATAACAAAGAAACGCATGAAAATTACCTTTTATTTTAAGCCAAGCCTTGAACTTAATGCAGTCTTTCTTCATATGTCCCTTCTTTTTACAGAAGTAACAGGAAGACTCCTTCTTAATGGTTGGCTCAACTGATATCTTACCCTTTCCCTTATCCTTGTGGTAACCCTTCTTAGTACTAGATGATTCTTTATTATTACTAATAGTTAGGTTCACCTTTTCGCCCTCCTCCATCAACAACCTCCCCTCCTCTTGAACACACATGGTCATTAATTCATTAAGAGACCATTTATACTTATTTGTATTGTAAGAGATCTTAAAAGGGGCATATTGTGCTAGGAGAGAACACAAAATGAAATGTACCAGGAAAGAGTCAGACATAGTAACTTCCAATACCTTAAGTTGGGCTGCAATATCCCTCATGTGCATGATAAAATCACGCACTCCTTTAGAGACATTGAGCTTCAAAGATGTGAAATTCATTATTAAGGTGCTTGCCAAAGCTTTATCAGAAGTTTCGAACTGCTCATCTATAGCCTTAATAAGGTCTCGAACTTTAGTATGCTGCTCGACTGAACCTCGGATACTAGCACACAATTTTGTCTTTATGAACATCGTGCAAATATAGTAGGATTTCTCCCACTTTTCACGAAGATCAAGTGCATCTTGTGTGCTACCTTCCTTTACCTTAGCCGATTCGTCATTTTGTATAGCATAGTCGAAACGCAAGAATCCTAAATGCAGTAGTGTAGATACCTCGAATATACACCTTCCGCCAACCACCTAGTGATGATTGGGCCGCATGTTTGGTATGTAGAACGATTTATGACAATTCGTAAGTTTATCGTCAAGTGACAGCTCAAACAGTTGTGTCTACCCCTTGGTCGTCATCTACGTACCGATACGGTCGTTTTGACAGTCATTAGAGTCATTTTGGAGTCCGGGTCAAAAACCGCTTCATTTTCTATAAACCGTCTTTTAAAACCGTGTCTGAACGCTCGATAATATTCCGGATATTTTAATATTTCAAAACTTATCCTTTTTAGTAAAATATATTCATATTTTATTTAGAAAAGAATTCGAAATCTACCGCAATTCCCATAAAGAAACGCAGAAATCTTTCTTTCAAAGTAGGAAACTGCTTGAGAAACGACGCAGCGGGCGCTGCGTCTCTTCCAAGAGTCGCAGTGCCTGCTGCGCCACTTCCCCAGCTTTGTTTTCCCGTTTTCGGAATATTTTCTAGATTTCTTTCCGTGTTCGAGTTATTCCATAACTCTTCGGATTTCTCCTAATATAAGGAGAGGTTCATGCACACTTTCAAGGCACGCGAGTCTTCCGCCCCTTCTTTCTCTCTCTTTGCATTCTAGACCTTGCTCTCAGCATTTTGACAACTAAGTGCTTGATCAATCGACCACGTAAGCTCAGATCCTTCTGGGTACTTGTCACGTTATTGCATTGACCTACCAATTTGACCAACTCAACAATAATCAATTTTAATCAACTTATTTAATCGATCGTTCCTCTTACGAGGGCACTTTCCTTACATTCGAGTCGAGCTGTCGCTAAATCGATAACTTTAGTTCATATCTTGTTTCGTCAACATGTAAGTCTGAGGGTGTTTAATCCCATCTTTTTCTATTGTACTTTATTCAATTAATGTAAGATTCATGTCGGATTTATGTCAAAGTCGTTTTCAAAACCTGTTCCTTCATTATTTCTCTTATTATTATTTAGTTCTTGACTTAAATCCCTAATAATCAATATTAGTTGGTTTTTGTCATCTATCAAATTTTGTCTTGAAAGGCTAGATCCGTCTATATTTAATCTCTAGATTCGTCTTTGATATAATTAGTGTAATTAATACAACTTAAATAACTTAAATTCGACTTGTAGATCATTAATACACCGTAAATCACCAATTAACACTAACTGTTTGCGATTCTTGCTTCACAGCCAGAACCCAACTCAGGAACAGACGCACAGAGTGATGCGCCTCTTCCAGAGGAAGCACCTCTTGCTGCGCCTGTTCCGGGCTGGTGTCTGTCTCTGAACTTCCTGATTCGCTTTGACGTAGTTTAATTAAGTAATAAACTGACTATTATTCGTATTATCACTGCTAATCTGATTTCGTTTAGTTTTATCAATTCTTTTCTTTCTTTCAATTAATCTTTCAAACATATTTTCGACATAGATCCCATATTCTTTGTTTCAATTGTAATATTTCTTTTATAATTCTATTTAATCATTGTATGATTTAATTACTTGTGTTCTCACATGCCAATCAATCTTAAATCCTAATTCGACATAATTAATTGCTAAATTACATGTTCAACCGACATAGTCTAAGCTCACATGTTAGGATTAAAACGTGGATGTTGCGTGGCATGCATATAACCGACAACACATCAATAACAGAAGAGTTCCGTAATCATTAATTGAGGCCGCTATCAAGCCGGGCGGGATTAGGTGTTTGATCAAAAGAACTTCCTAATACGTACCCTCACCCCTTACTCCAGATCTCTATGAACATCCGTGTTCATTGGCATCCACGAGAATCATTCTAGACATAGAATTTTAAGGGTAACGAGTTCTTAGTGTTTGTGTCATTCCTTAGTGTCTTGACATGACATAAAGTATTCGAACGGTTCCAACTTCCCACAAAAGTTGGTGGCGACTCCACAAATGCGTGTTTTCACGCTTGTCCCTCGTTTCTCCAGCCGTGGTATCCCGTGCACCACAGTTTGGAAAGGATCGCGAAACCCGTGTATCACAGCTTGGCGACTCCGCTGGGGAGATATATACACTTACGTGTTACCCAGGGTGAAACTTGAACGAGGTCAGGGAATAGTATGTATGAGACAGTTGTCGGTTCTCATTACTCGACCTTCCTAGGTCGTTTTATTCGGCCTTCCTAGGCCCAACTTAACCCTTTCGACCAATCGTCTCGTATGGACGGTCCAAATTCTTATTTGGGCCTAAGGATGGATAACGATTGACGTCAACCATACCACGGTGTGTACTCATGTTAGCACCAAGGGCTTTCACTACTCGGGTGTGTACTCATGAGTGGCCTCATGTTTGGCGTGGACCTCTCCACAGACCTTGGGTTTGATTGCTTGGTATGGCAACCCACCTTATCCAAAATGAGAAGGAAGGTTTCACCAACTTCCTAAGTAGGTGGAGGAAGACTAGTACCCAATTGGCCGAACGTCCAGATGAGGCCACTCTCGTGGAAAAGTTCGTGGACAATCTAAAACCCATCTATGCAAACGATCTAAGATACCAGAATATTAAGTCTTTTAAAGACTTAACTGTGCTAGGGACCAGAATCGAAGACGACATCCGAAAGGGACTCTTGTCTAAAACGGTAGGTCGCGGGTATCAAGGCTTAACGAGTCGTTCTTACGGCTCCACTAACAAAACCGATGAGGTCAACCTTGTTGAAGCACCTAGAAAGAACAACCCTCGAAGGAAGTTCACCAACATCGGCGACACATACTCTAGTGCCTTAAAAAAATGACTCAACAAGGCAAACTTCAGCCTATGTAACCTACATCTGATCCAGAAAAGAAGAGTAAATTCTGAGATGAGAATGCTTATTGTGAGTATCATAGGGGCAAAGGGTACGACACAGATAAATGTTTCAAATTGAAACATATCATCCAAGATATGATTGAAGACGATCGTCTACCCCTACCTCCTGGTAGCAAACCCCCACAACACTAAGAATCCTCTTGGAGTTCTAGTGATAACGGATGAAGAATCCACCATGGATTGCTCACACCTTATCTCCCCATTTGAAGACGAAATTAACATGCTCGAAAGTGAGGAAAGGTATTCCACCATTTCTCCTACCGTCGATGAATTCATCGCATGGGCTAGAAATGTGAGTAGACAGGTCTCAGAGCTCGAGACTATCGTGACATCCCTATGCATTTCGGGCACCACACCCCAAGAAAGCGCAGTATGAGCTCCAATCCTATCCCACCAATCTACAATGCAAGAGGTGATCACAACATGTGACAATCTGGTTGAATGAGTCATCACTTTAGAAGCTGAAATCATCAGTTTAAGAGACCTCAATACCGTCAATGGAATATGGGCCGATGACGATGAAGATGAATACCTCACAAAACATTCTCAAACCCGAAGTAGGGAAGATCAAGATGTAAGCTATCTCACTCGATCAGAACGTCCTTTTCAAGGTGTCCCTTAGAACGGTCCTACTACTAATGGTTCAATTACTAATACCACTGTCATCACCCCAAATGATGGTGTGGGTACATCTACTGACCATCTACTGACAGGGTTGTCGCGTACCCTAATCAAAGATAAATAACCCAGACTAGGCTAACAACAAATTAATGTAATTAGGGAAGTAAGGGGTCGATCTCGGGGAGACGGGAGATACTTGTGAATAGTTATGGTTAGAGTTCTATCTTGTACGATTGGCAAATGTTTGTCACTAATTACTAAATGCTATAATAAAAATGATAACAATACAATAAAGAAAAGGATCTAGGGATCGGGGTTCACATGCTAATCAATTTAAAAGCAAAGTTGATTCGGGTTTAGAAAAATCATAGTCGTTGTCCAAGTCTCGTAGCGGTATATTCCTCTCGGATTCGTATCGACTTTTTAATGGGTCCTAACGTCCTCTCAGCCCGGTTAGGTCATTAAACTATTCTTGCCAGTCCTTTAATTTTCATCTCGACTCTCGCCCTTGAGACGGAAATTGACAAGTATAAACAATTGATTATGGCCATTAAACAAAGTCTATCATGAGAATCAAACAAGAAATAGAGACAACTAAAACAATCCTACCCGGAATCAATTTATACTTATAGATTAATTAGACATGTTAATCCTTCCCCTAGAACAAAGATTACTTATGCATGATTAACAATGAAAGGGAAACTAAGATTATAAAACTAAGAATGGTAAACATGATAAAGGAAATGTAAAAACAAGAATAAGGATTACCGGAAAGGATGAGCAAAGATTGAAATGGAATAGGAACTTGAATAGGAAAATGCAAACGCGGAAACTAGAATTCCAATTACATGTAGAACAACTACAATTGAAGAAAACTTAGAACTAGACTAAACTAGAGAAAACTAAAACTAAACTAAAACTAAGAAAGATGAGAGGAAGAAGAAAACTAAACTAAAGAGAGAAGTATTAGTTTTGTACCTGTTGTTGTTGTGTGTGATGCTAGGCTATTTATAGGGTTGAGAGGCTGCTCAAATGTGTCCGGATTCATGCCCATTAAACAAGCCATTAAGCCTTGCATTAAAGAGAGGTATATGAAGATAAGATGCGTAGAATCCAATAAACCCGATCGGATTTATGGATCCCCGATCGGGGATGTTGTCTGTTCAGAATTTTGACTTTCGTTTGATCTTCCCTTGGTACGTGACTTGATCTACCTTGACTCCATTGACTTTAGATTTGAATGGGGACGTAACTAACATCTCTTGGGCCTCATTTCCTCCCTTATTTAGGCTTGATCATGTCCCCAAGGATTAAGGGTCGGAGCATGAGGTTTGAGACGACTTTCGTCGAGGAATAGCAAAACCGTCGCAACTTGTGCATATGAGCTCGGAATGACTTGAAACTTGTTCCCTTTGACTCGGAACCTCTAGATCTTTATAGCATGCCATGTTAACCTCACGTAATCGTCCTTCTTAGCTTCTCCTTGCTCATATTTCCTTTAAATGACGGGATTTGAAGTAGAAGCGAGTCAATTCCTACAAATAACATTAAAGCACGAGAAATACTGCAAAGGAGAGATTAGCTCATAAAACCACTTCTTAAAGTGAATAAACCATATCAAATTGAGCTAAAATGAGGAGATAAAATCATACAAATTAACACTTATCATCTACTAAAGCAACTACAAAAGACAAAGGCTGATCTTTGAGTTTGGCAATTAGTTGCAAGTTCATTTCCACATCAGCAAGCTCTACTCCAAGCATTGACAAAGCTAAATGTGGCACACGACTCTACGCCCGACGAAGTAGCCAACTTGGTCTTCCAAGATTCAGTCAAGCTAAGCAACCCAGTTACCTTCTCAGATGAAGATTCACCTCCTTTCGGGACTAGTCATAACCTCGCTCTGTACATCACAATCACGTGCCTAAAGAAGAATATACCCACGACTTTGGTAGATGATGGCTTTGTGGTCAATGTCATACCACTGAAGACGGCACATAAATTGGGCATGAAAGAAACGAATTGGACTCAGACCAACCAAGGTGTTCGAGCATACGGGACACGACGGAAGGTAGTGGGACTAGTCAACCGCACCATAGCCACTAGGCCAGTCGAGCGAAGGGTTAACTTCCAGATTGTAGACATTGAAGCATTCTTCAACATACTTCTAGGAAGGCCATGGATTCATGCTTCTAAAGCGGTAACATCCACCCTACACCAGGAGATCAAAATTCCTCTAAATGACAAGGTAGTGACGATCACTTTGTCACCTTTCAAGGTTGTGATAGAGAAAATGTCAAGCAATCAAGTAGCTACGAATCCAATATATAAGCTTGAAGGATTTCAGAGTGTGAATCTTGTAAAGAGTGAGTTGGAACCTATATATTTCGACCCATACTCTAACCTAGTGGTCAACCACATACTTAAATCTCAAGGATACTTCCCAGGGATGCCATTAAACCCAACGAGGAAAAGTACCTTTGCACAATACAAAGAAGGGAACTCTGGAAATATACCATTGGGATTATGGTACAAACCCACGAAGGAGGAAACCTTACAAATGCTTACTCAAGTGCAAAATCGTATGAGTAAGGGAATCCATTTGAAACCTTATCTCTTTACTCTAAACAAATATTTCGTTAGGGAAGGAAGCCAATAATACTTTCACGGGTTTCCAGAACCTTGGCACTACAGAGGAATACAATTAGCGGGAATCGAGGTCTTCCATGATTGCTACTTTATTCCCTCAGAAACGGTTCCTATCGTCAAAACTCGCCAGACACCTTGTTTAAACGAACAAACAGTTAGCCTTCAGTTTGGAGAAGATCGATTTGTTAGAGCTGCACAAGATGAGATCATTACCATGATACTTTAAGACGATCATTTCAAGCCTACAACGTTGATCAACGACGCTGGCTCAAGCCAACCAAAAGGATGGAGAAAATTGATCAAATGGATCAATAACCAAGGGAAATTCTTCAAAGTCACTACTGGAGAAGGAGAGATGTTCAAAGGAGAACCATACGACAACGAATACGAGTCAGATTTAGAGTCGGAGTCCGAGTCTAGCAAAGTCGTTAGAAAGTCTCCTCCTACTGTCATTCCCCATCCCTCTATTTTTCTTAGCTTAGCATCTAACAGTAGTAATAGTTTGGGAAATGTCCCAGCAACTATTACTTTACCGCCTCTGACTACTGAACAGATGGCCTCTTTGTTTCAGCTGTTTTCAAAATTTAATATCAATAAATCTGATTCTGCTTACTCCTTGTGTTTTTCTGAATGCAATTCTGTTTATGATGACAATGAGGATAATCCAGACCCAGACTCGATTGAGTTACCTCCCCAGATAATCAAGGAAACACTACAAGAGGGGAAAGGGGCACCAGTCATAGAAAACACTGAACCTATCTACGTAGGGACCGAACTAGAACCCCGAGAACTTTGAATAGGGACAACTCTGAATTCGACTGAGAGAGCCAGCTTCGTAGACCTCCTACACGAGTTCAAAAACGTTTTCGCTTGGCCTAACAAAGACATGCCACGGATCGACAGGGACATCGCAGAGCACCGAATTCTAATCAAGCCAGGTTTCAAACCCGTAAAGCAGAAGCTCCGTCGAATAAGGACTGAATGAGCTCTTAAGATTAAAGAAGAGGTCGACAAACAATTCACGGCCGGATTCATCTAAGTTTCCAAGTATTCTGGCTGGGTGGCTAACGTAGTTCCCGTACCCAAAAAGGATGTGCGAATCCGGGTTTGTGTTTATTTCAGAGACCTAAACAAAGCAAGCCCCAAAGATGACTTCCCTCTACCGCATATCGGCATATTGGTAGATAACACGGCATATCACGTATTTTTATCCTTCATGGATGGGTATGTCGGTTATAACCATATTAAAATGGCCGAAGAAGACATGCATAAAACAGCTTTCGTCACTCAATGGGGCACATACTGCTACACGGTTATGCCATTTGGACTAATTAATGTTGGATCTACGTACCAACGTACCGCACTTACGTTATTGCATGACATGATGGATAAAGAAGTGGAGGTATACGTAGATGATATGGTTCTAAAATCCAAAGTCAGGAAAGGGCATATCGATAATCTTCGCAAGTTCTTTCTCAGATTGCGCAAATACAACATGAGACTCAACCCACAGAAATGTGCATTCAGAGTAACTTCAGGCAAACTCCTAGGACACATCGTCAATCAGAAGGGAATAGAGATTGATCCATCCAAAATCAAGGCCCTAATCGAAATGCCACAACCCCAAACAGAGAAGGAAGTTAGAGGTTTCCTGGGCAAAGTACAATATATGAGTCAGTTCATATTGAAACTCACTATGATCTGTGAACCTATTTTCAAAAAGCTAAAGAAAACAAATTATACCATGTGGGATGATGATTGCCAAAAAGCATTCGACAGAATTAAGGAGATATTAACAAAACCACCAGTGTTAATGCCTCCCCAACGAGATCAACCTCTTAGTTTATATCTCACAGTCACAGAAACGGCCATGAGGGCTATGCTCACACAAACTATCGGGAAAGAAGAAATAGCCATCTACTACCTTAGTAAGAAGTTCTTAGAATATGAGTGCAAATATACACCTCTCGAAAAGACATGCCTCGCTCTTGTGTGGGCCACAAAGAAGCTACGTCATTACATGGTTAGCTACTCGGTCAAGGTGTACTCCAAAATGGACCCCCATCAAATACCTCTTCAAGAAACCCGTCCTCAACGGACGTCTAGCAAGATTGACTTTAATGCTCTCAGAGTTCAATCTCAAATATGTACCACTGAAAGTCATAAAAGGACGTGCCGTCGCTGAGTTTTTCGCAAACAATCCTATCAACGACACCCAAACAATAGATATGTGGTCATTTCCAGACGAGGATATATTACAAACTTGTATAGACTCCTGGGACCTTTACTTTGATGCTGCATCAAATTTAAGAGGGTTCGGAGTAGGATTGTTGCTCATTTCTTCTGAAGGTGAGCATACACCACTATTGACTTCGAGGTGGCAAATATTGCAGCAGAATACGAAGCTTGCCTCATTGGTTTACCAGCGGCAGTTACTCTAGGCATTAAGAATCTTTGAGTTCATGGAGACTCCTCCTTTATAATCAACCAGGTCACGGGATCATGGAAAAGTCGAAGTGAAAGTCTAGCACCTTATCAAGCCAGAATATATAAAGTTGCCCAGTTCTTTGATCAAGTTACCTATCTACATCTACCTCGCAAAGAGAATCAATTTGCAGACGCTCTTGCGAAACTTGCAGCCTTGATCAACATGCCAGAAAACATGATCAACATGCCTCTATGCATCGAACGACGGTCAAAACCGGCCTATATGTGCCAACTTACGGACGAAGAAGAGAATCCAGAGGAACCCTGGTTCCAGGCCATTCTAAACCAAACTCAACGGTACATATCCACCAGAGATAGATAAGAGTGGACAACTCACCATACGCTTACTAGCCTCTCAATACCTCCTTATGCAAGGTGAATTATACAGAAGAACACCTCTTGGTGTCGTCTTGTGTTGCCTTGATCGTTCACAGGCACGAAAAGTAATGGAAGAAGTAAATGATGGAGAATTTGGTCCTCACATGAGCGGGCCCATGATAGCAAATAAAATCACTCGTCTAGGATATTATTGGACAACTATCGAGTCGGATTGTATTCAGTACGTCAGACACTGTCACAATTGCCAAATCTTCGGCAATGTTCCGCATGTTCCTCCCTCATTGCTTTACACCATGATCTCTCCTTGTCCATTTTCTGCTTGGGGAATCGACATCATCGGAAAGGTTACCCCAGCTGGAACAGGAGGTCATTGTTTCATTTTGGTAGGTATCGACTATTTCACCAAGTGGGTTGACGCAGCATCCTACAATAGTCTTACTGCTAAAAATATGGCAAAGTTCATACAAACCAATATCATTTGTCGATATGGTTTCCCACATGAAATCATCAGTGATAATGGATCACACTTCCAAGCAGAGACTGAACATTTGCTAGCCAAAGATCACGCATCATCATTCCTCGCCTTATTGACCTCAAACTAATGGCGCGTTAGAGGCAGCTAATAAGAATGTCTTCACAATCTTCAAGAAAATGATTGACAATTACCGTGATTGGCCAAGCAAGATGCCCTTCGCTTTGTGGGGCTATCGCACTTCTGTTAGGACACCCACTGGGGCCATTCCTTTCTATTTAACCTATGGAATGGAAGTTGTACAACCAGTAGAGCTAGAAATCCCATCTCTGCATATTCTCTTATAAAGTCAGATCCTAGAAGCTGGTTGGAAGAGGGATAGATATGATGAACTCGTCCTCTTGGACGAACGAAGACTGCGTGCATTACACAATGTACAGACATATCAAGCACGTATCAAACGAGCATTCAACAAACGAGTTAAGCCCAGAAACATCAAAAAGGGAATTTAGTGCTCAAGTCAGTCAGAGCTCTATTACCCGCCGATCCACGAGGAAAGTTCAAACCTAACTGGGCTGGACCTTTCTTAGTCAAATCCATATTCTCAGGGGGTGCAGTTAAAATCACAGACCTAGACGGGAATGAATTTGCTAACCCTACCAACCTAGACCAGTTGAAACGATACTACCACTAGGAAGCGCACCTTGCGCAATCCCACGTGTCGCTCATGCGACACGGAATAAAACCGGCCCCAGGCCATTTGAACTTAATGTCGCCATGCTCTTGCATTTTGACATTTGGATAATCCTCATGTCATCAAATAAATCGAATTGTACTTGTTTTAGGAGTAAGCATGACACATTGTAACAACCCGAAAAGTACCCAATTTGCTTAAGCAATAGCTTATGGATACTTTTCAGTAGAACTTAAGTTTTTAATATAGGAATTTTTGTTCCGAGTCGTATTTTGAAATTCCGCGTTCGTATTTGGAATTTTTGAGAGATTTCATGAAAAGACCGTTTTTGGTCGTCTTTGACTTTTCTTGACTTTTTAAAGTTGTCATTTACTTTTCTTGGCTTTTAAAGTCGTTTTAAACTTTTCTGAACTTTTAAGTCATTTTGACTTTTCCCGACTTTTTAGTCGATTTTGACTTCCGTTGACTTTTCCCGACTCGGCTTGCGATTTTGAAGACCGAAATTTTATTTAAAAAAATAATATTTTTGATTTATTTTTATTTAGATTTATTAAGATTTATCATAATTTAATATAATTATTTTGAATTTATTCGGAATTTAAAGATTAACGTTTACGGTTTTAACCGAACGTCATTTAACTATTCCCGACGCATCGTAATGCGCGCAACAAAATCGAAACTCGACTTTGGCATGAGTCACACGTTGATGTCATCGCTTTCCACTCACCATTAGATGTTTTTATTTATTTTGATTAAAATAATCAAAATATCTAGATATTTACTTACTTTATCGATCCGTCAACGAAGATTACGCAAATCGAGCAAAAACAGACCGAATCCTCACCATGCCACACGGTCCATTTAGTCCTCTAATAGGGCGTGATATTTCATTACTTTTGATTATAATATTATAATATCTAGATATTATTTCACTTTATCGATCAGTTAACGAAAACTACGCAAAACGCTCGAAATCGGACCCGACAAGCTCAACATCACACGGCTCCTTTACCCACTCTTAAGCCTTGATATTTTCATTATTTTTCATTTTAATATCATAATATCTTGATATTAACTTTATCGTAAATTATATTTAATCATTTACCGTAAAATAATTATTAAACGCGAGTCAATTACGGAACAACAATTTTAAAACTCAACACCTTTATTTGTCTATAAACTCACGTCCAACTCCACTCCACTTTACTCACAAACACCTTTTCACTTTTCAACAAATCAAATAAAGATCAAAATATCACTTTCTTTTATCGTTCTTCGTGTTCTTCATCGTTCATCAATTGTTCTTCATCGTTCTTGAGCAAAACCTCCATAAATCCTTCATTTCTTAATTAAATCCTTCCTAATTTATATTTCTAGGATCGCCTCTTCGCTCTCCATCTTCTAGTACGTTTTAAATTCAATTCCGTCAAGATCGTTTTCAACACTTTAATTATGAGAAATTTAGTTTAAGTTCTAATAATTGTTTGTCTTGTTATTTCTTATAGGGGAAGAGTTTGAAGACGAATTTGGGGACTCTTATATTTTGGGTGAAGACTAGTAGAAGGGTTTTCTTAATTATTACTTCTTATTATTTTGTGCTAAGTGGGTTTTGCTAGCTAAGGTAACAATTCCGATTTACTCGACGAATTAATGTCACATAGCGTTTAGTTTATGATTCATGTTATGGTTATTTAGGATTTGAGTTAGTAACATAGCCTTTAGTTTTATTTATTTTGATTTTGGTTCATCTTTATTTTTGGTTCATGTTTTATGATTTATGGATTTTTAGTTAGTAATATGTTAAGTATGATTTTTATGTTGTTTTATGATTTTTGATGATTTTTATGTTGTATGGAATTTTTATGTTGTATTATTGTTCTTGATGATTTTTAAGTTGTAGTGAATTTTTATGTTGAATTATTGTTCTTGATGAATTTTTATGGTTTTTCATAAGTTATGATTTTTTATGTTGTTTATGACATTTTAACAAATTTAGTGTTCTTGAAGAATTTTAATGATTTTACTAAGTTATAATTTTTATGTTGTTTATGGAATTTTAACAAATTTAGTGTTCTTGAAGAATTTTAATGATTTTTACTAAGTTATGATTTTTATGTTGTTTAGGAAATTTTAACAAGTTTGTTGTTCTTGATGAATTTTGATGATTTTTAACAAGTTATTATTTTTATGTTGTTTATGAAATTTTAACAAGTGTAGTGTTCTTGACAAATTTTGATGATTTTAATAAGTTATGATTTTGTATGGATGTTGGTTAAAATGGTTGTTTGATGGTTAAAACATGTTAGAAATTAATTTGGTGTTGGTTTGATGGTGAACCGTGGGGAAGGGGGCTGAACCGGACCAAACCAGGCCGGTCCAGGCCGGTTCAGACCCGGTCTGGGTTGGTCAAGGTGGGTCCGGGTTTTGGTCTTTGGGTTGTGTCGATGTTTGATTGATTGGTTGTTGTTTTGACGGGTTTTGAATATGGTAAAGCATGCGGGAAATATTAGAAAAACGGTTTTAAATAAAAAGTGTAAAATCTGCCATTTTTACCAAAACAGGCCGTGGGGCCCAAAACAGGCCCATGTGGGTCCGGCCCATTTCAGCCCGTGGGTCCCACCTTGGGACTCGTGTCGGTTTTTGAGTTATCGTCATTTTTATCGTGTTTGTAATATTTAGCAAGTGGGAAATATTAATAAGTAAAATATTTAATTAAAAAGGTTTTCATAAAATTATTATTTCTCACATGTTAGAAATTATAATACGAGATTAGTTTACGTTGAAATCATTTAACTCAAGCGGGTTTTGGGTATAATATGATATTTCACATGTTAGAAGTAGTAATAAAATAACATGTAATGAATATGTTGATTTTATGTCTATGTGATAAAGACTCTGCTTCTAGCCGGTTTGATCCAACGGGTTTGGTCAAACTAAGATCTAGTCAGCCCGATTTGACTGATGACCCGTCGCGGGACTCGGGTCGGGGATTTGTCTTCAAGTATGGTTGTATTTAATTATTGAATTAGCCTTAATAGATATGAGGCGATATGATATATGATTATTACTGATATGCAATTAGTCACATGATAGGATGTTTTCCTGTGACTGTTTAATTATATGGTTGGTGTCGTGTTGACTAAGTACCCATAGAGAATTACTATTATATGGCATGTTAAGTCGTATCTTGGCCATGTTTTAAAGGTAACCTCTGAGTTAAGATATTAGTTGGTTCGGCCATTGTAATTCTAAATGAGTATCTTGGACCATGACATTGATAGGTCCGTACTGTCTTTAACGAGTATATAGTTCATGCTTAATAGCTTTTGTGTCCCGGATTGGTGGGTTTATATCCAAGTCGGGGCATGGTTACCTAATCCGTTTTGGGGTTGGAGCCAGCTTAAGTACTAGCCATCTCTGCTTAGGGGGTCGCCTCGTAGAGTTTCTTGTGTACTTCTGGTCACGAGACGGGGAATGGAATAGCTGTTGTTACTAGGTCTGATCAGTCTAGGACTAGGATGTTTTCCTACCTTGTGGTATAGCCTCGAGTTACAGAAGTCTTCTATTAACTGTACTAGGAACTTATGCCTGTTTGTATAAGTATTGGTCTTTCATGTTTGTATGATTCTATGAGTTCTAGAAGGTGAGATGCAAGCCGGCTAGGATTGATAGAGTTTGGATTAACGGTTGTTAACTGATTCACATGATTACGTGTTGATTAGGTTTTGAGTGTATCAGGGCCATGTTACTTGGTAACCGCTGAGCCAGCATACCAGCTTCCCTACCTCGAGTTATATTTTATTATCGAATTCACATGATAGCTTTCATATGATAGGTTATATGTTAGTTAACTGTTTCATAACATGAAAAGCATATCATATATGTTAAGGTTTTGTATTCTATATATACATTGCTTTTATGTTTTCATGTTTCATTAAACTCGACATTTCGTGGCTGGGAGAACTCGGAGTTACTCCCCACTGACTGTGGCTTCCGTGTTTATATTTAATGCGGTCGAACAGGTGGTGTTGCATATTTGGGGTACATGGACGAGCTAGCGAGTGAAGTTTTACCTTGGACCTATATTCGGTTCATAGTTTGTATATTATTATACACTAGTTTATTTCCGTATTTATACGGGAGATATGTCTCCCGTCTTGTATATTTATTTTGTAGAATATTATTTCGTTTTGTAACTAACCTTTTTATTATGTAATGACACCTTCGTTATATATTCGTATCTTTTATGTATTTAAATAATTTTTTTTCTTTCCGCAAATTTGAGGGTGTCACAGTTGGTATCAGAGCATTTTTGCTCCCGACGCACGTTTGTGTACCCTTGCATAAATAACTTGACCTTAAGAAAATAATAAACCGTGAGATAGAAGGGTAAGATGGGTAGATTAGGATTTATGTTGTAGTCTTTTTGTTCTTGCTAAATGATAAGTCCTAATCTGTGTTTTAATTTTGCAAGATGCCTCCGAGGATTGACAACACGATTTTAGCAGCTCTTACCGTTATTATCCAAAACCAGCAAAATCTGCAAAACCAGCAAGTAAATCCGAATCCTGACCGTGAGAGACACGGTGGTTATACGTGGGTCGCTTCTCAGCTATCGAGGAGCCAAGCCAAAACCTACGATGGCAAAGTTGATCCCGTTAAACTTTCCGAGTGGTTACGAGAGATGGAGAAGAGTTTTTCTCTTTATGATGTCCTTGAAGAGGACAAGGTCCGTTTAGCTTCTCACTTCTTGGTGAAAGAAGCGGATCAGTGGTGGACTCTTTCAGGTCCTACCGCTAAGTTGGAGCCTAATTTCGGGTGGACTCGTTTCCGGGAACTTTTGGAGACGAGGTTTTATCCGGATGAGTTGAAGCAACAAAAGTTGAAGGAGTTCATGGATTTTAAACAAGACAAATTATCGGTTCAGGAGTTCACTACCCGGTTCAATGAGTTGGCTCATTATGCCACTCGACTTATTAGGGTAGAGGAAGACAAAGCTTTCTTTTATTTGGGAAAGCTTTCTCTCCAGATAAAGGGGAAGATTAGTAGAGGTTCTACTTCGTTTGTCTCGATTTATAATGATGCTATTTGGGCGGAAAGTTCTATCCGGGAAATTGCCGAGGAAGCTCGTACTTCTTACGTGGCTCCTAATTCTTATGGCAAGAGGCCACTTTATCCTGTTTCTCGACCTTCATTTTCTCCCTCTTTTCCAAATAAGAGGAGAAACTTTCAGAGTGGACCGGCTAATCAGAGAACCCGTCCATTTATTCCGAGTACCAACAACGACCTTAAAGGTCGTGTCTGCTTTACATGCAAGATGCCTATTCACCCTGGGGTTGGTTGCTTCAACAAGCCGTTTATATGCTTTATATGTCAGAAACCAGGGCACAAGGCGAATGTATGTCCGGAGAGGAAGGGTACGGTGTCTACACCGGTTATTTCTGGGCGACCTAAGGGTCGTATCTTTATTATGAGTCGTGCTGAGGCGGATGCCCAACCCGATATTGTGACGGGTATGTTCTCGATTTATGATTTACCGTGTTTAATTTTATTTGACACGGGAGCTTCTTTATCTTTTATTTCCATGAGACTATACGATAAGTTACCGCTTAAAGCTTCAGTAGGAGAAACTACTCCTATATCGTTACCATCCGGAGAAGTATTTTCATGTTCTTATCTTCATTCCGACATTCCAATAACCATAAATGGATCTATTTTTCCGGCGAATCTTTTACGTTTTCCTCTTGAAGAGTTCGATATTATTTTGGGCATGGATTGGTTATCTACTTATCATGCTCGATTCGAGTGCCGTGATCAGAAAATTATTCTTAAAAGTCCTTTGGGTGCTCGTATTTCTTATCAAGGGTTTAGAAAGCAAGCTAGTGTGAAGTTAATCTCAGCTATGAAAATGTTGAATGTTTTAAAGAAGGGTCATCAAGCATTTCTATGTGTAGTGACTACTTCCGATTCTTCTCTTCCTTCTTTAAAGGATGTTCCTATTGTTCGGGAATTTTCCGATGTATTTCCCGATGAATTGCCCGGGATTGCTCCTGAAAGGGATGTTGAATTTTCTATTGATCTAGTTCCTGGAACTGGACCAATTGCCAAAGCTCCTTACCGTATGGCTCCTTCTGAATTGAAGGAGTTGAGAATCCAACTTGATGCTTTGATAGAGAAAGGCTTTATAAGGCCTAGTGCTTCTCCTTGGGGTGCTCCCGTATTATTTGTCAAGAAGAAAGACGGTTCTATGCGAATGTGCATTGATTATCGTGAATTGAACCGTGTCACAATCAAAAACAAATATCCTCTTCCTCGTATCAATTATCTTTTTGACCAATTACGGGGTGCTTCTACTTTCTCTAAAATTGATCTTAGATCGGGTTATCATCAGATTCCCGTTCGGGAAGCAGATATTCCGAAGACTGCTTTCAGCTCGAGGTATGGTCATTTCGAATTCAATGTGATGCCATTCGGTTTGACTAACGCTCCATCTATATTCATGGATCAGATGAATCGTACCTTCAGGGAGTATCTTGATAAATGTGTGGTGGTATTCATTGATGACATTCTGATCTTTTCAAAATCTAAGGAAGAACATGCTATTCATCTTCGAACCATTTTGAGCGTTCTTCGACGCCAAAAGTGGTATGCTAAGTTCTCCAAATGTGAATTCTGGTTGCCCGAGGTATCCTTCCTTGGTCATGTCATTTCCAAAGACGGGGTTATGGTCGATCCAGCTAAAATTGAGGCGGTTGTGGATTGGAAAAGTCCGAAAAATGTGTCCGAGATACGGAGTTTCCTTGGTTTAGCGGGTTATTATCGTCGGTTTGTGAAAGATTTCTCCAAATTAGCAAGACCGATGACTCACTTGCTAAAGAAGGAAGCAAAGTATATTTGGACTGATGAATGTGAAATTGCCTTCTTAGAATTGAAGAAAGATTGACTACCCGCACTCGGTTCGAACTTTACCAATGATTAACCGATTTGAGTTTATTGTGGATGGCTTCAAGCATGGGTTTGGGATGTTTTCTTGATGCAGAATAGAAAGGTATTGCTTTGCTTCTCGACAACTCAGGTTCATGAAGTGAATTACCCGACTCATGAATCTTGGTTAGCAGCTGTAGTACATGCCTTGAAAACTTGGAGACATTATCTTATTGGAGTTCATTGCCGAATTTACACCGATCATAAGAGCTTGAGGTGCATTTTTACTCAGAAGGAATTGAACATGAGGCAGAGAAGATGGTTGGAGTTAGTGAATGATTATGATGCTGAGTTGATTTATCACGAGGGAAAAGCAAATGTCGTGGCAGATGCTTTGAGTAGGAAGACTAGTCATTCATTGAATGCTCTTGGTACTTTACCCGATGAACTAGTAACCGAATTTCAGAAGCTTCAGATACAGTTAGTGGGGAAAGGATTTGATTATCTTGGTGCTTTGACCGCGGAACCTGATTATTATCGAGAGATTCGTACTTGTTTACCGGAGGATGCTACTTTTATCGCCATTCGAGCAAAGATATCACTTGGGCAAGCAAAGGATTGTGTGGTAGATAATGATGGCTACCTTCGTTACCATGGTCGAATGTATGTTCCGAGAAGTGCCGAGTTGAGGAAGAGAATTCTTGATGAAGCTCACCTTTCTCCTTATTCTATTCATCCGGGTGGCGACAAAATGTATAAAGATTTGAGACCACAATTCTGGTGGCCTAGGATGAAGATTGAAGTGAAGGAGTATGTTAGTCGATGTCTTACTTGTCAGAAGGTGAAGATTGATCATCAAAGACCCGGAGGTTTGCTGCAACCTTTGGAGATTCCTCTGTGGAAATGGGAGTCTATTTCTATGGACTTCGTGATGGCTTTACCTACTACTTCAAGTGGAAAGAATGCTATTTGGGTAATTGTAGACCGTCTAACCAAGTGTGCTAGATTCGTGCCTATCAAGGAAACTTGGAATATTGAGGTCTTAGCTGGGGCCTATGTGAAAGAGATAGTACGCTACCATGGAGTTCCTAAAGATATTGTTTCAGATCGTGATCCGAGATTCAGTTCCCGATTCTGGACAGCCTTACAAGAAGCCATGGGTAGTAAATTGTTGATGAGCACCGCTTTTCATGCCGCTACTGATGGTCAAACTGAGAGAACAATCCAAACCTTGGAAGATCTTCTTCGATCTTGTGCTTTAGACTTTCATACATCTTGGGAGAAGAGTTTGCCTTTGGTGGAATTTTCTTATAACAACAGTTATCATGCATCTATCAAGATGTCACCATACGAGGCTTTATACGGTAGGAAGTGCCGTAGTCCTGTTTGTTGGGATCAAGTGCAAGATGATCATATGTTGAGTCCCGACATTGTTACTGAAACGATCGATCCAGTTCAAGTCATTCGTGAACGAATGAAAGCCGCTCAAGATAGACAGAAATCCTATGCTGATGTCCGTCGTCGACCACTTGAATTTGATGTGGATGACCGTGTATTCCTTAAAGTATCACCAATGAAAGGAGTGAAACGGTTTGGAGGGAAAGGGAAGTTGAGTCCTAAATATATTGGACCGTTTCGTGTGCTTCAAAGAGTTGGTCCTGTTGCTTATCGTCTGGAATTGCCTCCGAACTTGAGCAAAGTTCATGATGTGTTCCATGTTTCGCAATTGAAGAAGTATATCAGAGATCCGAGTCATATTATTCAAGAAGAAGTGTTGGACTTGGAACCTAATTTGGCTTTGGAAGAAAGGCCGATTCGTATACTTGAAAGGGCTAACAAACAACTCCGAAACAAGGTGGTGCCTTTAGTTCGTATCCTTTGGCGGTGTGGAAACGTCGAATCAGAAACTTGGGAACCCGAAGCTAAAATATTAGCTAAATATCCCGAGCTCTTTGCTTGAGGTAAATTTCCTTCTTTCTTTCCTCTTTCTATTCGATTTAACCGTTCGAAGATTTCGTACCTTCTATCGATATTCTTGATGCTGACGAGAACCTGCCGTTCCGTAGATAAGACCCCGTATTTTATTACAAATATATTTTTTTTAACAGTTTTGAAATAGACCTACATATATGTTACGTTCCTTCTTCTAAGTTTCGAGGACGAAACTTTTTAAAAGGAAGGGTGATTGTAACAACCCGAAAAATGCCAATTTTTCTAGTAAAAATATTTACTAACACTTTTCAGTAGAATTTAAGTTTTTAAAATAGGAATTTTTGTTCCGAGTCTTATTTTGAAATTCCGCGTTCGTATTTGGAATTTCTGAGAGATTTCATGAAAAGACCGTTTTTAGTCATCTTTGACTTTTCTTGACTTTTAAGTCGTCTTTGACTTTTTCTTGACTTTTTAAAGTTGTCATTGACTTTTCTTGACTTTTAAAGTCGTCTTAAACTTTTCTGGACTTTTAAGTCATTTTTGACTTTTTCCGACTTTTTAGTCGATTTTGACTTTCGTTGACTTTTCCCGACTCGTCTTACAATTTTGAAGACCGAAATTTTATTTAAAAAAAATTATATTTTTGATTTATTTTTATTTAGATTTATAAAGATTTATCATAATTTAATATAATTATTTTGAATTTATTTGGAATTTAAAGAATAACTTGTACGGTTTAACCAATCGTCATTTAACTATTCACGACGCATCGTAAAGCGCGCAACAAAATCGAAACTCGACTTTGGCATGAGTCACGCGGCCATGTCATCGTTTTCCACTCACGATTGGATATTTTAATTGATTCGATTAAAATAATACAAATATCTTAGATATTGGTTACTTTATCGATCCGTCAACGGAGATTACGCAAATCGAGCAAAAACAGACCCGAATCACCTCAAACCACACGGCTCCTTAAAGTCCCCTAATAGCCTTGATATTTTGATTACTTTTGATTACAATATCATAATATCTAGATCACTATTCGCTTTATCGATCAATTAACGAAAATTACGCAAAACGCTCGAAATCAGATCCGTTTTCTCACCATTCCACACGGCTCAAAAGTCCTCTAATAGGACTTGATATTTCATTACTTTTGAATACAATATCTTAATATCTAGATATTGGGTGTAATTAACTTTATCGTTAATTATATTTAATCGTTTACCGTAAAATAATTATTAAACGCGAGTCAATTACGGAACAACAATGTCAAAACTCGACACCTTTATTGGTCTATAAACTCACGGCTCACACCCACCCCATATGACTCACAAACAACTTTTCATTTTACAACAAATCAAAATAAGATCAAAACCTCACTTTATTTAATCGTTCTTCGCGTTCTTCATCGTTCATCTTTAGTTCTTCATCGTTCTTGAGCAAAACCTCCCTAAATCCTTCATTTCTTAATTAAATCCTTCCTAATTTATATTTCTAGGATCTCCTCTTCGCTCTCCATCTTCACGTATGTTTTAATTTCAATTCCGTCAAGATCGTTTTCAACACTTTAATTATGGAAATTCATATTTTTAGTTCTAATAATGTTTTATTGTTATTTCTTATAGGGGAAGATTTTGAGGACGAGTTTGGAGACTCGTATATATTGGGTGAAGATTAGTAGAAGGGGTGTTCTTATTATATACTTATTATTATTTTGTGCTAAGGGGATTTTGCTAGCTAAGGTAACATTTCCGATTTACTCGACGAATTAATGTCACATAGCTTTTAGTTTATGTTCATGTTATGGTTATGTAGGATTTTAGTTAGTAACTTAGCTTTTAGTTTTATTTATTTGGATTTTGGTTCATGTTTTATGATTTATGGATTTTTAGTTAGTAATATGTTAAGTAGTGGTTATTATGTTGTTTTATGATTTTTGATAATTTTTATGTTGTATGGAATTTTTATGTGTTTTATGATTCTTGATGATTTTTATGTTTTATGGAATTTTATGATGATTTATTGTTCTTGATGATTTTTATGTTGTAGGAAATTTTTATGTTGATTTATTGTTCTTGAAGAATTTTAATGATTTTACTAAGTTATGATTTTTATGTGGTTTAGGAAATTTTAACAAGTTTGTTGTTCTTGATGAATTTTTGATGATTTTTAACA
>JAIUZE010045418.1:0-15914 GCA_022085475.1 Heliosperma pusillum | reverse complement strand
TTCGATCGGGGCAATCGTCATAACGATGACCACCCTTTTGACAAAAGTAGCAAATGTAAGGTTGGTTGGTACAAGACACACCGAGATGGTATGGTTGTCTACAAAGGTTACATTGACGACCTTGAGTTTGAGCTCGAGGAGCATAAGGCCTATGAGCCACATTTGAAGTAGCTCTAGGAATAAAAGGAGCAGGATTTCTTGTATTTGCATTAGAAGAAGGATTGAATCTCCTCTTGTTAGCATAAGAATTAGAAGGAGACGGAATAAACGGTCTCTTCCCATAAACATTCGGCCTAGGAGCATAAGAAGGAGAGGGATTATTCATCACAACTTCATCTCTAATAGCCTTCATAGAATTCTCGGCCCACAAAGCATCATCATAACGATCTCCAAAGGAGGTAGTATTCCTCCTCACTTTACTTTGCAGAACGGCAGTCAACTTGTTACGGTAATAGAACGCTCGATCCTCATCATCTCGGATAAGTCTTGGAGCAAAATGAGCAAGCTTATTGAACTCCGTAGTGAAGTCCTGAGCTGACAAATTGCCTTGTTTAAAGTCAATGAACTCCTTAAGCCTTTGTTGCTTAAGCTCTTTAGGATAGAATCTACCCTCCACAAGAGCTTTGAAGCAAGCCCAGTTGAAGTCTTCTTCAAGAACAGCGGTGGCACTTGTGATAGCCCACCAGTTATCAGCTTCCCTAACAAGGAAGTGCTTTGCGATCGTCACCTTGTCCTCTTCTCAGACTTGGTATAGATCGAACTGCTTCTCCATCTCACGGAACCAATCGGATAGCTCCGTAGGGTCCGGTTCTCCACCATATGGTACAATTTTACTCCTTACTATTTGTCCAGCTACCCATGCGTAGCCACCTTGATGGTTATCTTCCCTTCTAAGGGGAACTTGGTTGGCATTAGCTAAAGCTGCATCTTGCTGATTTTTCAGCACTTGAGTGAGACCTTCCATCATAACGTTCTCAGCTAATCGTGGTCTAACCATCTTCATAAGAAACAAAAACAAATTAAGTTACTCCTATCAATTAGCTTAAACAAATAGACTACCAAGTAAAGTCCTTAACTTCTACCCAATCTCTCATTTATTATTTTAAGGTCAAGTAGTTTAAGTTAGGGTTCACGTGTGTGCGTCGGGAGCGATAAAGCTCTGATACCAACTGTGACAACCATCGAGAATGCGGAAATATAAAACATACAAGCATGTGAATTAATTTGCGGAAATACGGTATTTTAAAAACTTTTATACATGCAAGATAGAAAATACAAGGAGTGTCATAATATTACAAACTAAGTACGAAATACAACCAAGAGACTGGATCTCTCAAAATGATAACAAAGTAAAAGTGTTTAGCAAACTAGCTAATTAACGACTAGAGGTGAATCTTCCAGGGACAACGCCCGCTAGCTCACACCCGAACCCAAAATAGCATACGGAAAAAGCCATCCAAATCAAGCAACCTGTTCATCCATGAAAAACATGAACGCCACAGTCAGTGGGGAGTAACTCCGGGTTCTTCCAGCCATATCACATTAAACGTACATAGAAGGAAATACAAAAGTAGAAGCATGCATATATAAATATACATGTGAAATACGATAAGGATAGATAGGCAATCCAAGATATAATGATAAGAGCATAAGTGGTACAAGTCCGAATCCATCATGTTATACAAAAGGTAACCGGGGAAGACATATGAGGCAACCGAATCCGCCACTAGGGGCTTGAATACTCAAAGTTAGCGGGTATGGGTTTATAAGTTTGATAAGATTGAGACTCGACAAACAGAACCAGGCAAAGTCATGCGATGATCACGATTAAAATCCATCATGATTCATCATTCCATTCAAATTCAGACCAACTACATTGACGATGCGCCAAACAGGGCAATGCGCACAGAATAAAATCATGAAATCACGCCATCCCAGAAACGAAGACACCTAAGAGACGACACTCTCAACGGTAAATGAACGACTAGCACAGTGTACATGCGCAAGTATGATTTAAAAGGCATCCACGAGGGATCACAGTTTCCGCTGATGACAGCAACACGATCCAATTTGTATATGTAGGACAATTTTCCTCCTCGGGAGCGGGGATAACAAATTGACAGTCCTATAGCTAAACCTATGGCCAGATTCGTCATCACAGTTCGGATTCGAATGCTGATAACACTTAGCCCAAGAACCCCCCCCTTGTCGGAGTCAATCATAGCGCCTGGAGACCCCAAATTCGGGATTAGTCAATCACGAGAAGAGGCGGAAAAAGAGCACAGGCCTCGATGAAGACAAGCGGGATACGCGACATGCAAAAACACCACCTCGGAAGTTAACAACAACATTTGACGGCCGTGGTCGATCAAAGCATAGCGTTCACTCCCTATATAACGTCGTCTAGATGCCCAACACACACATGCAAGTAAGCAGTTAGGATACCTCCCACGTCCGGACATTCCAGAATTACGAAGGTGGAGGTAGCCAAGGTGAGATGCAGAGTACAAGACACAAGACAAAAATAGTGCTCAAACCGTATCATTTGTAAAAACCGACTCAAAGTGGGACATAGCAAAAACCGTCACAAAACATGTGATACAAGCGAATGAAATATCATATATCCAAAACATGAATATTATAAGTCACTACGTAAAATTATACGATAAACGAATCATGCGAACTATTATAAATTACGAGTTTTAGAAGTTATAAGAATAAAACACAGCCGTGTTCCAGGCCGGTCTGGAGGCCGGCGGCCGGTACCCCGGCTCGCGCATCAAGGTAAAACCAAAAATCACCAAAAACAAGGCATGTGTTCCAGGCCGGTCGATGGGCCGGCGGCCGGTACCCCGGCCAGGAGGACCTCTATACAAAAATTCCAAAGTTCCTACTGATGTGTTCCCAGCCGGTGGGCAGACCGGCGGCCGGTCACCCTGGTGGGAACCCCTGTTCATTCCGTGAGCTTCAAAACACATTCAAACCTTTTCAATTCTCATAATTAACTTCTAATAACTATCAACAATCAATATTCATCATCAACAATCATCAACTAACAACAATCATCATCAATAACATGAATCCTAAGCTTTCTAATCGTATTCTAAATACGAATTTTAACATATAAAGCATGTAAAACACGTAAATGATATCGAGTAACCCTTCACCGTTACCTTATTGCGTCTTCACTACTTGTCAAGCTCCTCTTCAATTAGGAAATAGTCTTTGTCGGGATCTTGGAGGTCACCACCTACAAATAGATCATAAAAGATGAATTTACTTCACCTTGAGAAAGACGGAAAGTTTGAAAAGCGAGAAAGACGGTAATTTTATTACCAATACGGATAGAGGAAGGTAAGGGGGGAAGAATAAGACGAACTTACGAGAATTTGAGCAAGGAACGATTGAGATATGATGATTCAAAGATGGATCAAAATGGAGGCAAGGGTTTTGATTTTTCTTAAGGAAGAAGTAATGTTTTGTTTGTGTTTGAGTGAGTAATGAATTAGGTCAGGAAAGTATGAGATGTGTATGGGAAAAAGTCAACAAAAGTCAAAGTCGCCTTAAGACGGGATTCACATGGAATCTCGCGGAAATTCCAAATACGAACTCGGAAATTCTAATTCGACTCGAAACATTAAATTCTAAATTAAAACTTAAATTTGCTGAAAAGTATCTGTAAAATATTTTCACTATAAAAATAGGGTACATTTCCGGGTGTTACACTTCATGTGTTTTTTGATTTTAAACGTAATGTTATACATTAAGTTTTGACACATGTAATAAAATCATATTCTTAAACTTTCAACATCAATGACTTAATGATGTATATATTTATTTCACCCCAAAAAAAATATACGCTTTCAACTACATATTAAAAGAGTGTTGAAAAAAAACTTACCAATAAACACCATAAGCAAAAGACAAATTAGCCCCAAAATATGTTTCTTGGTGGTTGGCCTTAAGAATGTTTTGTTAGACATGTTAATGAATAGATAAATATTAATCGATATGGTTTTGAGGTTTCAACTTTTTGAGTAAATGTTTATTTTTGATGCACCTAATTATTTTTGTATTTATAGATAAATGTGTGCAATATTTAATTATTATATATAATATAAGATGTATATAAAATATAATTAAAGATGAATATCAAACGTTGATTTAATTACTTAAAAGAGGAAGATAATTTGTCGAGATTTGGATTGAGTATCTCTTATATAATGGGAACATGATAATACATTTACACCTAGTGTATGTTATCTCTCATACACCATAACTAACATGACTATCCATGAACACTTAGATGAGTTAGATCAACTGGCAAGAGGTTAATCTAGCTTAACCAGAAGTCTCAACTTCAAAATTCGAGAAACTATCGGTATTGAAATTTATAAGGGCGAGCTTTACATCCCTAGTGATCCTAACCGAATCAAATATAAGCTAAACCGAGAAAAAAATGACACATGAATAGGCGACATTTATTATTATAAATAAACATATCAAAATTTAAGATCAGCAAGGATAATATGGCAACTATATTAATATGAGATTGTTTTTTAACCATATTTGTAATAAACAGGGTTGGAAGTAATATTCATTGATTCATTTATATTTTATTTGGGCAAAACTTTATGAATATTTTTTATTTCAAATTACGTAGATTTTAAATATTCTTTTTTTAATGTATTAAGTTTATTAGAAGGAATTTAAATTGAGTCTGTTTTAAATATTATTTAAGGAATAAATGCAGTTTATTATGAGATTATTTTTTCCCCTTCCTTAGTGTGTGTATAAATTACTATTTTTTAAAAAGATGGATACGAATATATAATTATTATACCAGTATACAAATTTAATAATACTAACAGTTATTCTATGCCACCAAAGAATAATCAAGTATGTAATTTATTTGAACATGAGTATTTAATTACATAAGAGTTTCAAAACTAGTTTTAAAAATATTCATTTGTTTTCACATACAATTTTTTTTTATTAACATGATGAATGAAGGAATATTTAATCTCAATAATAAGTGGGATAGAAATTTGTATGATCTTAATACAACTTTAGATTATTTTAACAATGAACTTCTAGATCAAGTTGTTGATGACGTCATTATTGAGGATGACGTTGTAGATGAACGAGATCGATGTTCATAATGAAATGCTTAAAAAAGTTAGTAATCATGTTTTTGGTGGCCATGTTCACCTAGTTAATAATAATGTTTTTTTGTTAATAAGGTTGTTTAAATGATTAATGGTTATTTGATTTAGCCATAATCAATCTTCCAAGTGAGGGAATGACATTTGCTTAGCCATAATCAATCTTCCAAGTGAGGGAATGTCATTTGCTTATAGGGATAAGTATTTTCATTTAGCTTCATGGAATCACAGAATGTACGAAACAATATCACTGGTTATACTAAACAGTATCACAAAAAAAACAAGCACAAAATGGTTAAAAATATTGTCTGTCATATTACGCGTCGTCGACGATGACCACCTACCCACCATTACCGGCGACATATCAAAGTACATAAATGACACAAGCAAACAATTATCCACCATCGTCGTCACCTATTTATCCCATGTTTTCTGACCAATCTTCATATTCCTCTACCCATACACATTACTACTCGGAGCTCACATCACCACGCACCACAACCAATCACAATAAAATTTGTCGCTGTCATCGTTAAATAAGGGTCTCGTTGTCAGCTATGAAAAAGAATGACAGAGGCTAAGATGCTTAGTAGAGAGGAAATATGATAAAAGAATCTGTATGAAATAAATTCCAAAGAAACACCAATAATTATGACTTGCTGGCAGGCAAGGCCGAGGGAATGATTGTGTTTGTTGGAGTTTCGGTACTGAAATCGATTGGTGTGAAAAAAATTATGAGAACAAAAATTTAGTAACAGTGGGCGAAAGTTGTTAAGTGGTGTGATATTGTACAATAAAACATGTGATATTCTTTAGTATACCTTATGATATTGTATCCAGGACTCACGAACTCAAAAGGATAGGGTTGACTTCATAATTCTAGCTTTATGTATGCATAAGGTGGGCTTTCAACTGTTTATTAGATCTAATGAATCTTCTATCTATAGAAGCAAACCTTTTTAAAGCCTTTATATTGGATCCTTAAATTAGAGAAAAAAAATGTTCATTTTTCACTTTAATGTTGGGGCCATTAATTATGAGAGACATTTTTGTACAAGAATTAGGAGAGCCATTTAATTAAGGAAGAATCAACAAAAATAATCCAAACTATTGGTGCTCTTCCAAAAATAATCTGAACTTCATTTAATTTACAATAAACCCAACTATTACAACATTCTCATACTTCACTATAGTTTTTCTAACCTGTAAAACGAGGTTAAGTTGTTCATGTAGGACCCATATTTCATTTAATAAGCGTTATTTACTCCATTAACATCATATTACACCATGACAAGCATTTTATTCGACACCCTATCACAACAAAAAAAAACTCTTTACGACCTCCATCACCGTTCACCACATTGACTACCTAAAAACATCACCCTCCACCATTAACGCCACTCATATCACACCATGGAGCCACATCTTCGCCTCTCCTTACCCTTTCCCTCGCTCCTCTATTATTTTGATAAAAATAAAGGCCACCCATGGTTGATCGATTCCTTATCGCTGGCCACCGCCGATCTCCTGCTTCATCCCAACCGTTAACCACTATTATTGTCCGTCGTCCTCATCCCACGTGGTTTGCCACTCCTAAAAAATCCTAGCTTCCCAAAAACAAATTTGGGTTAAATTTAATTTAGGGTTGGGGTGTTGATATAGTTGCGTTGTTATGGTGGTTGATGTCAGTCGTTATACACCAAAAATAAAACCTAAGTCTACTAACTGAGAAGATAGCGGAAGTAGGGTCGATCTCCACAGGGAGGAAACTAATTAACTGAAATCTAAATCTGCAAGTAACAATCTAGGGGGTTTTAAAAAGGTTTTAACTAAACTAAATAAGATTTAAAGGAAGAGAAATAAAGAAAGAGATTAATATGAATAAATCAGATAAAGAGAGAAATATGCTAGGATTCGGTCCACTGCAATATCGGCATCTACGGGTCAACTAAATCAGTCAATCTATCAATGAGAAGAGCAATGGTTTTCTCCTCTCGGTCTCAAACCGCCCTAGGGATTTTCCTAATTAACTCTCGTCCTCTTAGGAGTCACCTATCAATTCTAAGCAAGCCTTCCCTTCCAATCTCTCGATCCAGGTCGGGGTTAACTACCTAGCCTAGTCTCCTGCGTGCACTCATTCGACTAAACCTCAATTAAATTGCTTATTAGACTGATTCTCATATTCAAGACTAACTAAAATAATCTATCCTAACATGCCTCTACTACAGTTTCCCTCATCCCAATATACAAGAGAATTAGCTACTCATGTTACTAACGATGCTAATAAAGACGATTAAACATATGACAATAGACATAATGAAATCGCAATTAACAAGCATGAATAATAACAACGCAGTAATTAAGAGAAGTAAAACAATAATTGAGACTAAAATAAGGATTAAGAATAAAGAGAGAAAAGTAGTTTACAATCTTAGCAAATCCGGCGTAAAGAACAAATCCTACGTCGATAAACCCGAATGCAAACCAAAGATAAAGTTCAGAAACTAATGGAAGATTAATGCTAATGATTCTGAACCCTAAGGGTTCTGAATCCTAATGATTCTGAATAATAAAAACTGAATGATTCCGAACCCTAATGGTTCTGAGTCCTAATGACTCCCGAATAATTCCTAATGACGTAAATAAGAGTTTATATAATGCAAAACACGACTCTTAAACCCTAATTAAGCTGTGGACTTAAGGCCCATGATAGATTCTACTCGATCGAGGGAAAATACCACTCGATCGAGGACTTTATTGGAGGATATCACTTGATTGAGTAACAATTCTACTCTATCGAGCAACGTTTCAGCAGCAACCACTCGATCGAGCACATGACAGCTCGATCGAGCAACTATTCACTTCAATGCTCCTCGATCGATCAAATACATAGTCGATCGAGGTCTTTTGGCCTATCGTGCAGTGTAGGACATGGCTTTAGACTTGATTGCGAGCGATTTCACGCTTTCCCATGCAAGAGCTTCTGTTCCGTTCCTTGCATTCTCCTAAATGCATTCAAAGTGGACTGTTTTGGCTCGGTTTCCGCTACTACGCAGCTTGTACCTACAAAATAGTAATGAAAGTACAAAGTAGCCAAATAGGGGCATATGGTGATATAATATCACCTAAATGACATAGAAATGCGTGCATAAATGGACTAGAAAGTCTATATAAAATACACGCATCAAACTTCCCCAAACTAAACCTTTGCTTGTCCTCAAGCAAACTAAATGCAGCTATATGGAACAAAATAAACCTAAGGGAATGGAGTAAGTCTTAGAGCTAGCTACAAGTCAATGTTAAACAGTTTAATGCACTCAATCAATCGCTACAAAGCTTAATACGAAAGTGAACGAATTTATACAATCTTGGAAATATATTAGATTTTCGACCTTGCAAGACTCAACCAAATTCGGACTCTCACGGGTCACTCTTCTCTCAACAAGCAAATGGTAAGTAAATATGTATAAGAAAGAGAGAAGAAAATATAGTCACTCACCTAGACTACGACCGACACAACATGCATTGCTAACTAATATGAAAGATGATTCAAGCACCGTACACACGCATAACCACCGTTCAAGGACAATCACGTGCCGAACATTTGCAAAAATATGGATATGTGAGGCTAATTGGTAAGAAGGGGCAAAACAATTAGTGGAAATGTGAGGGTAAATAGCCAAGCTAGTTCCTAACAAGACCGCAATATAACTCGTTCCATCCTTCCAACAATCAAAAATTAAGCTCGATGCCTTAACAAATCTAGGCATAAACAACACAAATCCCATATAACACCTCGACAAAATAATGATAAGCACAGGAGGTGTAATCAACAAAACTTCAGCCAATTATTTTTCATCATATTTTTTCATTTTTTCCTTTCTTTTCTTTTTCTTTTTCTTGGCTGATCGAGAAAAACCTATCGATCGAGTGGATTAAGTCACTCGATCGAGGCACATAAACACAAAATCTGCTCGATCGAGCTAAACAAAGTACTCGATCGAGACACTATTCTCACTTCTCTTCTTTTTCTCGCAAATACCCACTCCAATCAATGAAACGAGCCAAAAACTGACACAAAGACGTAATATACCTCGACTACTAAACTAGCTCGGTAGAGGTAGGCTCAGTTTAGGATGTAGTTAAGGGCAACAGGCAGATATGGCTTTATGTGGAGTTAATGGGGTAAAATGAGGAAAAGGGAGATGCAAATATTCTCAAAACACGTAATACCGACCACAAACCCAATGCGTGCAGGCAATAAGAAATCAAAATTCATATACAAGCAAATGACACGAGATGTGGGGAGTAACTACTCTCATTCCTAGATGAACTGGTCATGGATGTCACCAGTTATAGGCTCTAAAATCTCAGAATATATAAGTAGTTTGCCAAAAATGTTGAGTCAAGTCTAATAATCAAATTTACATTCCAAGACAAAATTCAATAGTTCACTACTTCGATTTCACTAAGTAAGTCAAGAAAGGTGCAAAGAATAGCATAAAATAGACTTGTAGTGCAATTTTATCATGAACAAGACTCCAATCCGACTCAACTATATGCAAAAATAAACGTGATATTTTTGATTTTTTCAAATTTTTTTTGATTTTTTCAAATTTTTTCTAATTAACATGAATTGTAAACGTGAATGCAATACAAATGCAAATGCAGACGCAAAAGGATGTAAAACACTTCCCCAAACCATAACAGACAATGTCCTCATTGGCTAAAGCACAAAAGCATATGAGGGAAAGGGATAAAGAAACAACCTAATTCATGTTCCTAAGGGATTGAAATATATGTAAGGAATGGAAGAAAAAACAGAAGAACTTACAAAACAAAATCTTCCCCAAACCAGCATCAAACTGGGGGTCGATCGAGTAAAAATTCTATTCGATCGAGCACATTGTTAGGTAAAACCGCTCGATCGAGTGGTTGTTCTTTGCTCGATCGAGCATATTCTGAATTGCACGGCCGTTGACTGTGAGCAGTTGATTTCCTCTTTGGTTTCCTGCAAAAACGATGCCAAACGATACCCAAAGAAAAATACCAAGCATTGTCTATCAGGAAAACAAGTTGTCTATCTAAATTACGGATTATCACGTAATAGTCTAATTGTCTAATTGAAAACGCGATAAATTGTTTTTACAAATTGCACGGGGTTGCAAACCCGGCTAATACCCAAATAGTTTCATGACAAGGCCACCGCTAGGCCTTTGACTTGCGGAAGTACCCTCAGCTGTGGTAATTTCCGCCTTCTTCTTCTACACATACGGTCTTTGCTGGGAGTCTAGCTCCACTTCTGAATTACTCGAACATGTGTGAAATGTTGGAGTAAGTGTCCTCCACAATAGTGCGCCACATAATAGATATTATTAAGGAATATAATTGGGATATTTATTGACTATATATATATGATTAGTCAGTTGATTAACGTAAATCAATAACGGTTGGCTGACTAGAGTTTGACGTTATTGTCGTTTGACGGCGGTGATCAACTGATCCCTTTCGGTCACACTTAAAGGATGAAATCCAAATAGTAACTAATTATTTGTATACGATACAGTTAATTAGTACATTACATATATTCGATATGTACGAGAGTTAATTGTTAGAAATTGAGTTAAGAACTCAAATTCGATTAAACTTATTTTTCAATTATGCGATAATTGACTAATAAATTTATATCTTATTTTAATACGATTAAATAAGATTTAACTTAGTAATTAATCGTTAAATTACTAAATTAGTTGAGGTTTTGAGATAGAGGTAATTAGTTAATTATATTTACAAGGAGTTGTAAAATAAATTAACTAAGCATTGTGGGACCCATTATATATTGATATAATGGTAAAATATTACTTAAAATGTTAAGTACATATTATTTATTTAATTGAGTCATATAATTGTTATATGATCAAATTAACACTTAATTATACAAGATAATTAACCATATGATCAATAAGTATTTGTGAGACAAATATCAAAAATCAAAATGGATCAAACTAGACCATAATGGCCGGTTTAGTTGCTAGTTACTTGGTGATGATTGTTGTTCTTGTTTACACTCTTTAGTTACTAATTGAAAGTGACATAACAAGTAGAATACAATCATCACTTATACTACAACACTCCACTCTAATGCATGTGATCAAATTGAACAAAATAAGAGTCCTTTTTGGACTAATATGGTCCGGCCAAATTGGCTTTAAAATGATCAATTGTTGTTCATTTTTCACATACTTCATTTTGTGCAATTGTTTACTTCTCTCTAAAATTCTTCCTCTCACTAAAAACTCTCATATACTAATATTTCTTAAGTATTACTAGTGTAGTAATATAGTCTAATATTAGTAGTATATCATCTATCTTATTATCTAGTTAATAATAAGGGTAGATATTTGGTGTCATCTTGGTGCAACTTGAAGGAGGTCTTCTAGTTTGGAGATTTCTTGTGTTCATCCATATTTGTAGCTCAAGAACAACAAGAAGGGTGTTCTTGTTGTGCCCATATTATTTCCATATCAATGTGAGGAAATTTCTTCTTTTATATAAATGTCTTTATATTTGCATGCATGTTACATAGATCATTAAATACTAAATTAACAAGTAATTTAGAAACTAATTAGAAGAGTCTAATTAAGGTCTATGGACTTTCATGTGGTATCAGAGCTAGCTTGTAGCATGCATGTTCATTTTGGACATTTTTATTAAAGTTATAAGATAACTAATAAATACAAGATTTTGAGTTAAAATACGATTCTGACAAAATGTTTTGGTGCATGTATACCTACTGACCTCAAAATGTTTGTGGTTAAATTTCGAGATTTTAGGGATTAATTTGCTATTTATTTTGATTTTTGGCGTTTAAACTGAGTTAACATGCATTTTATGAGTTAAAAGTTAACTAAAAATAGTTGCATGTTGATTCTGGCCATGAAATTTTAATATGATCTCACATGCATTTCTTACATATTGTATGTAAAAGTTCGTGACTTTTACTTATGTATTGCATGTTCATTGATTTTTATACGATAAAAGTCGATAATATGAGATTATAATGTATATAAAATTGAAACGTCCATTTCTGGTCTAGAAGTACATTTGACATTCTGATGTTGATACTCTTGGTGAAATTTCATAATTTTTTTCACTGTTTTACTATATCTAATGTTTTTATTTGATAAAACCATTAAATACAAAGCTATTTGTTCATAAAATTAATTTAAATTTTTTGAGCAAATGTTTTTATTTTTATAGTTCCTGGAATTGTTCCAGAATGTACAAAATTTTTGTTTTCAAATTTTATGATGTTTATATTTTATTGTGGTTTTATTTCATAATTGTTATGATTAAACCGTAATATTTAGCAAATGAAATCAAATCGATCTAATTAATGACCAACAAAATTAGTAGTGACTAATTTTGAGTTCTAAAACAGTTTAGTTAATTAGTTTGAATTTAAATGAGATTTAAATGTTGATATTGATTTTTAATGGTTAAAAATCAATGAATCCCGTAAAATCGAGCTACAATGAGCATGAATGAATTTAGGACGATTTTGGCATGAATTTTGCAGCAATTTATTTTATTTATGGTTGAATGAATGAATGTCATTTATTTAATAATTTATGCAAATTTTGTACCTAGTATGGCCTAGTTGTTTTTATCGTTATTACCCGTAATGTAAGGGAATAACGGTATGGTTGTAATTTTATTGCGATCTCGTATCGCCGGGTTGTATAATTTAATAATTTTATTTTATAGAATAAATGTATAATAGGAATTTGTATATTTGTATATTTGTAATTATTTTGAAGACCGGTGACTCCCTCAAGACGGTGCCATTTTGGAAGGTGTTCCAAGTGAAGAGGCAAGGGACCAAGGAGTTGGTTTCCGAATTTGTAACTATCTAGTTAATTTTGATTAGCTAGGTGGCCATACTAGGATTTGATTGTTGCTTGGTTGCTTGCTTTATTTCCGCTCATGCCAAAATCGTCACACATGCATTTTATTTACCGTTATTGTCAATTCAACGTTATTCACAATTCACCGACTTAGTTCAATTATAGGGAATTAATAACTAAATTGACAAGATCTCTCACATATTTAAAAATTGAGATTAGCCTTACCAATTAATAACACCTATGAATCCCGTGTTCATTAGGGCTACCCCGCTCGTGGGTCCCTTTTTACCTCGGGTAAGTAGGGTGATACGATCACAAGCTAAAATTGGATGGGACTCAACGAGATAAGCGTTATCTTGGGACTAGGAGATGGATTTAGTTGAAATCCGTCAACCAAGAGTTCTAAGGGTAGAATTAGTCAAGTAATGACTTACCATTTCTAGATAAAAGTAGCATGCGATGACTATTTTATTTAAAGATGGGTCTTGGAATCATTTATATAATTTAGGGAGAGGTCATTATATGAATGCTAAACTTGTTAAAATGTTTTTCAAGTAAATTAACAATGAATGTTTATATATTTCTTTTTGTTGTAGTTACCATATTCGCATAATGTCGACATCATCAAACGTTGCAACCTTTGGTAAGGACTCATGGTTGAGATCCGTCATGGACAAGTGTGTCCTAAAGGATGACGGAAGTAACTTCGTTGAATGGGAGTCAACGATCAAGAGCGCCGCGTTATCCGATAACGTGCTTCGCTACTTGGTCGAAGAGGCCCCCACCGAACCCGCGCCAAGATCGTCCGCGGTGGTTCGGGCCGAATATGACCTTTATTTGAAGGTTGCAAATGACGTCAAGAATGTCTTGATTTGGTCAATCTCACCCAAACTCAAACTCCAATTGATTTCTCTCAATGCATATGCGATATTCACGAGGATCACTTCGATGTTTTCGCAAGCCCCTCAAATTCTCCAATATGAGGCGATTACGAAATTATTTACACGAAGCTTCAAAGGGGCCAAAAAGTTGGCCCACACGTGTCAAATGGTTGCGCAAGCGGGACACCTTCGAGCGTCTGGGTTGCAAAGTTCCGAAAAGAATTTGGTGGGTTGGGTAAGATCCTTCTTCACTCTCACCTAAGTTCACCCATTAGGTGGTGAACATAATCAATGCATGGCATGGACAAAGAATTTTGCATGGAATCCCATGCATCCTCACCAAGCGGAGGAGAGGGATCATGGAGTTCTAGGAGAGTGAACCCAGTGATGTTCTTTCCATGAAAATGAAGAACATTTTGAAACTTGGGGTGAGGAGGACAAGGGAAGGGTAAGGACCTCTTTCAAGAAAATCGGCAGCAGGGAAAGGGCAAGGTCTTTTATAAGGCCAAACCCAAGGTCAACAAACACGCGGAGGCGGATTGCTATTATTGTAATGGCAAAGGGCATTGGAAACGCAATTGCCCCAGTACTTAAAAGACAAGAAAGACGGTTGTGTGACAACGTCAGGTAAAATTCTTTCATCACTCTATAGGATAGATATTAACTTTGCTAGTACCTCTTCTTGGGTATTTGATACCGCGTTGTGGTTCTCACCTGTAATCATGTACAGGGGCTGAAGGACGCGCAAGCACTAGCCAAGGGTGACGTGGACCTGCGCATGGGAAATGGAGCTAAGGTAGCCGCAGTTTCCGTGGGCACCTACGTTCTTATTTTGCCTAATGGTTTAGAGTTGTATTTAAATAATTGCTATTATGTACCAACTCTTACCAAGAACATTATCTCCATTTCCGTGTTAGACATGGAAGGATTTTCATTTTGCATTAAGAACAACTGTTGTACTTTTTCACTTAATGAAATGGTTTATGGCGAGGTCATTTCTATTGGAGGTATTTATGTTTTAGATATTGCAAAAGAGGTCTATCATGTAGAAAACAAGAAGCTCAAAACAGGTGAAACTAATCAATCATACCTTTGGCATTGTTGTTTAGGGCACATAAACGAACGACGTATAAAGAGACTTGTTTCATCTAAAGTACTCAAACCATTCGATTACGAATCTTATGGCGTATGCGAATCTTGTCTTCTAGGCAAGATGACTCGGGCTCCTTTTACGGGAAAAGGGACACGAGCAAGTGAAGTATTAGGACTTATACATACGGATGTATGCGGTCCAATGACTATCCGAGCTAGAGGTGGTTATCACTACTTCATTACTTTTACCGACGACTTGAGTAGATATGGATATGTCTACTTGATAAGGCATAAAAGTGATGCTTTTGAAAAATTCAAAGAATTTCAAAATGAAGTAGAAAACCAATTGAATAAAAAGATTAAAACCCTACGATCCGATCGTGGTGGTGAATACTTGAACCATGAATTTGATTCACACCTGAAAGATTGTGGTATAGTATCACAATGGACTCCTCCTGGAACACCTCAATTAAACGGTGTATCCGAAAGGAGAACTCGAACTTTATTAGATATGGTTCGATCTATGATGAGTCTAACAGAGCTTCCTGATTATTTTTGGGGTTTTGCTATCTTATCTGCAATATTTTCACTAAATCGAAGCCCGACTAAAGCGGCAAACAAGACTCCATATGAGATATGGACAGGAAAAGTCCCTTATTTGTCATTTATGAGAATTTGGGGATGCGAGGCTTTTGTTAAGAATAAGTCTGACGATAAACTCGCAACCAAATCTAACAAATGTCTTTTTGTAGGATACCCAAAGGAATCACGTGCTTATTACTTCTACAATAAACACGAGGACAAAGTGTTTGTGTCTCGTGATGCAGTCTTTTTAGAAAATGATTTTATTTCTAAAAGACAGAGTGGGA
>JAIUZE010045417.1:0-50914 GCA_022085475.1 Heliosperma pusillum | reverse complement strand
AAAGAGGTCTATCATGTAGAAAACAAGAAGCTCAAAACAGGTGAACCTAATCAATCATACCTTTGGTATTGTCGTTTAGGGCACATAAACGAACGACGCATAAAGAGACTTGTTTCATCTAAAGTACTCAAACCATTCGATTACGAATCTTATGGTGTATGAGAATCTTGTCTTCTAGGCAAGATGACTCGTGCTCCTTTTACGGGAAAAGGGACACGAGCAAGTGAAGTATTAGGACTTATACATACGGATGTATGCGGTCCAATGACTATCCGAGCTAGAGGTGGGTATCACTACTTCATTACTTTTACCGACGACTTGAGTAGATATGGATATGTCTACTTGATGAGGCATAAAAGTGATGCTTTTGAAAAATTCAAAGAATTTCAAAATGAAGTAGAAAACCAATTGAATAAAAATATTAAAGCCCTACGATCCGATCGTGGTGGTAAATACTTGAACAATGAATTTGATTCACACCTAAAAGATTGTGGTATAGTATCACAATGGACTCCTCCTGGGACACCTCAATTAAATGGTGTGTCTGAAAGGAGAAATCGAACTTTATTAGATATGGTTCGATCTATGATGAGTCTGACAGAGCTTCCTGATTATTTTTGGGGTTTTGCTATCTTATCTGCAATATTTTCACTAAATCGAAGCCTGACTAAAGCGGCAAACAAGACTCCATATGAGATATGGACAGGAAAAGTCCCTTATTTGTCATTTATGAGAATTTGGGGATGCGAGGCTTTTGTTAAGAATAAGTCTGACGATAAACTCGCACCCAAATCTAACAAATGTCTTTTTGTAGGATATCCAAAGGAATCACGTGCTTATTACTTCTACAATAAACACGAGGACAAAGTGTTTGTGTCTCGTGATGCAGTCTTTTAGAAAATGATTTTATTTCTAAAAGACAGAGTGGGAGAAAATTTGAACTTGATGAAGTCCAAGAGCCACAAACCGAAAAGGACGACGAGGAAAACGTTCCCTCTTCGTCTGACACGGTCATTATTCCTTCGGAACCTAGGAGATCAAGCAGAATTAGTTATCAACCTGATAGATACCTTGGTATTATAGAGGAAGGTGATGACTATAATGTGTTACTTTTTGAAAGTAACGAACCTACTACCTACAAAGCAGCCATTTCTAGTCCCGACTCAAAGCTATGGCTAGGAGCCATGCAATCCAAAATGGATTCTATGTACGACAATCAAGTATGGGACTTGGTTGATTTACCTAAGGAGGTAAGACCTCTTCAGTGTAAGTGGATCTACAACATCAAAAGTGGCATAGATAAACATAATGATGTTTACAAAGCTAGATTGGTGGCAAAAGGTTTCACCCAAGTTCATGGTCTTCACTATGACGAAACCTTCGCCCCAGTCGCCATGATTCGATCCATAAGGATTATCTTAGCGGTTGCCGCATTTCATAATTATGAGATTTGGCAAATGGATGTCAAAACCGCCTTCTTGAATGGGATTCTAGAAGAGGAAGTGTACATGACACAACCTGAAGGTTTTGTGGATCCATCAAACCCTAAGAAGGTATGCAAACTTAAGAGATCCATCTATGGTCTTAAACAAGCATCCAGGAGTTGGAATCATCGTTTCGATCATGTAATTAAACAAAATGGTTTCACTCGAAGTGTCGAGGAACCGTGTTTATACATGAAGTTTAGTGGGAGTAAGTAACTTTTCTAGTCTTGTATGTAGATGACATACTACTCATTGGGAATGATATTCCAATGCTCACTTCTGTAAAGGAGTGGCTAGGATACATTTCCAAATGAAAGACTTAGGAGAGGCCCAGCGCATCTTAGGTATCCGGATCTATAGGGATAGATCTAAAAGGATACTAGCATTTAGTCAAGAAACTTATATTGATAAGATTCTTGATCGGTTCAACATGAAAGACTCTAAGAGAGGCTTTCTTCCTATGGGAAGTGGGATCACTTTGAGCAAATCAGAGTGCCCTACGAAACCCGAGGAGATTGAACGCATGAAATTGATCCCTTACGCATCAGCTGTTGGATCAATCATGTATGCTATGATGGGCACTCGTCCCGACGTTGCATATGCTTTGAGCATGACAAGTCGTTACCAAGCAAATCCAGGTGAGAGTCACTGGATAGCCGTAAAGAACATCCTTAAGTACTTAAGAAGGACCAAGGATTCGTTCTTAGTGTTTGGAGGCGAGACTGAGTTACGTGTAAAGGGTTACACAGATGCCAGTTTCCAAACAGATAGGGATGATATGAAATCCCAATCCGGCTACGTTTATATGATGAATGGAGGAGCTGTTTGCTGGAAGAGTTTCAAGCAAAGCGTTACAGCGGATTCTACAACAGAAGCAGAGTACCTTGCAGCGTCTGAAGCTGCAAAGGAAGCTGTGTGGATTCGCCAATTTTTGGAAGGACTAACAGTAGTCCCTACTGCCAAAGATCCTATCACGATTTATTGTGATAACAGTGGGTCTATTTTTCAAGCAAAAGAGCCCAAGTCTAGTAACAAGTCTAGACATGTACTTAGGAAATATCATGTAATTAGAGATTACGTGGACAGAAAGGAAATTGACATTTGTAAGGTTGGGACAGATGACAACATTGTTGATCCTTTAACCAAGCCTTTATCAAAGGCTAAGCATGATGGTCATGTCGTCACAATGGGATTGAGACGTGTACCAGAATTCCTTTAGATTATGTAATATGTAATAATTGAATGTTGTATTAATTATTTCATATATGATAATTGCATTCATTGTTCGAGTTTTATTATAAACTCTTTTATTTAGTTTGACTAAATTTAATACTTTGTTTATCCGAATAGATTGTTGGACCCTATTCAAGTGAATAGGACGAACTTAGTATTTTGTCCCTAGTCCCTCAATGAGGTGACGTCTCGAAATGACTAGATTGTAAGTCGATCGATGGTTGGTTCAGCACCATGGGGTCATGGAGATGACTGGTCATTTACATAGACAGACTGTATGACACTCTGTCGGACAGTGACATTTGTAGAGACCCTTAAATCAATTATTTGATGCCTGGTCGTGGCAGGGTCTTCTATCTTATTCCTATGAGTCGATTCTTTTGACTGGCGACCGTCTATCTGAGTCGGTGCAGTTTCCGATTGGTGTTGGTTGATGTTCTAGGTCGTGCCGTAAAAGGAGGCTGATGAACATCTTCTGGATCATGGTGATCTGCATCATACAGAGTAGATGAATCAACATAAATTGTCCACCCACGTTGGGTACAAACATCTTTAGGCCACTCGAGGAGAAGTTACTGTAAATGCGTGGCCACGCTCGGAAAGAGATCTATGTTAGATTTTCCGGTCAGACAGTTACTCTCCCTATCGAGAAAATCACTCTAGATATTATCAATCGCAAGTGCGACCTGAAAGACACCTTGCGTTGAGTGGGAGATATAATAAAGAGACAAGAGAATTGGTGACTCACACTTGTGTCAGACATGTGGGAGATTGTTGGAGTAGATGTCCTCCACAATAGTGCGCCACATAATAAATCGTATTAAGGAATATAATTGGGATATTTATTGACTATATATATGATTAGTCAGTTGATTAACGTAAATCATTAACGGTTGGCTGACTAGAGTTTGACGTTATTGTCGTATGACGGCGGTGATCAACTGATCTCTTTCGGTCACACCTATAGGATGAAATCCAAATAGTAACTAATTATTTGTATATGATACAATTAATTAGTCCATTACATATATTCGATATGTACGAGAGTTAATTGTTAGAAATTGAGTTAAGAACTCAAATTCGATTAAGTTTATTTTTCAATTATGCGATAATTGACTAATAAATTTATATCTATTTTAATATGATTAAATAAGATTTAACTTAGTAATTAATCGTTAAATTAATAAAATAGTTTAGGTTTTGAGATAGAGGCAATTAGTTAATTATATTTACAAAGAATTGTAAAATAAATTAACTAAGCATTGTGGGACCCATTATATATTGATATAATGGTAAAATATTACTTAAAATGTTAAGTACATATTATTTATTAATTTGTGTCATATAATTTTGATATGATCAAATTAACACTTAATTATATAAGATAATTAAGCATATGATTAATAAGTATTTGTGGGACAAATATTAAAAAAAAAAAATGGACCAAATAAGGCCTCACATGGTCGGTTATGGTGTAGTGGGAAGTGATGATGGTTGCTCTTATTCATACTCACAAGTAACATGTGATTATGACATGAATAGTAAACCTAAAATCATTTTACTCAACACTACACTCCAGCACTTTGCATGTGAATTAAAATAAGCAAATTTAGTCTCTTGTGAGGCTACCATGACCGGCCATATAGTCTTTATACGGGCAATATGGTTGTTCATTTCATTTGTTCATTCTTGCTTATTTTTCATACATCTCTCAAAAACTCTTCTTCTCACTAAAACTCTCATAATACTAATATTTACTAAGTATTACTAGTGTAGTAATATATTCTAATATTAGTAGTGTAATATCTATCTTATTATCTAGTTAATAATAAGGGTAGATTATTTGGTATCATCTTGGTGCAACTTGAAGGAGGTCTTCTATTTTGGAGATTGTTCTTGTTCATCCATATTTGTAGCTCAAGAACAACAAGAAGGAGTTCTTGTTGTGCCTATTTAATTTCCATATTAATGTGAGGAAATTTCTTCTTTTATATAAATGTCTTTATATTTGCATGCATGTTACATAGATCATTGAATACTAAATTAACAAGTAATTTGGTAACTAATTAGAGGAGTCTAATTAAGGTCTATGGACGTTCAGTCCTTGTCATGGCTTACTCTAGGCCGAAACATGGACTGCCAAGTCTTCATAGCTGCTGTCCATTTTGTCCTTGTTCTTCAAGTGCCTTGGCTTGATTAGGAGACAAGAAGGGGGACCATATCATATCTCACAAAGCTTAAGTAATCAGTCCAAGGGACTGTCTAGACCAAGACAGGCTGTCCAGGCCGAGACAGGGGCCCCTTGGCCTTGTCTTGGCTTGCCAACTCCTTGTCAAGGCTGCCATGTCTTTTTCTTGGGCTTGCCAACGTCTTGTTGTGGTCTAGGCAAGGTAGCATGCTTTTCCTTGTCTTGACCGAGCCATGTAATAGCCATGTCCTTGTCATGGCTTATTTAGGCCTAGACAAAGGGCTTCCAATTCCTCATTGTTGCTGCCACGAGCTTGTCCTTGTTGCTCACTAGCCTTGGCTTGTTTTAGAACACCCAAAAGGGGGACCAAATGATGTTGTTTGTCCTTGGAATCTTGTAATTTGAGCTCACCATTTGGCCTTGCAAAAACAGGCTGCTAACCAGCCATTTTTGGCCTCTTTGGAATTTATTTTAGTGCAAATTTGCACTGAAATTTCCCCCAAAGGGGCTGTATTTGTGGGTTGTGTTTGGGTTGTGGGAAGGCTTGTTTTTGTTGGGGTTGACATGAGGGGTGTTGGGACTGTAGAGTAGGTTGTCATAGCTTGTCATGTAGGGTCTTGGACTGCCTTGATCTTGCTCTGTTGGAATGTTTTGCACATGGTCTTGACTTCCTAGGCTGCCTTGTCCTTGACTGTTCTGTGCTCCTATTGCAGCATTGTGGTTGTGGCTTTGAACTCCTGTTGCAACCTCATCTTCTTGAAAAGTATTTGCTCTCAAATCTTCATCATCTTCAGACTCTCCATGATAAGGGCTCAAATCTCCTACATTGAAGGTTCCATGTACTCCATACTGACCTGATAGATCCACTTTGTAAGCATTGGACCCTATTTTCTCAAGTATTTCAAAAGGACCATCAACTCTGGGCATTAGTTTGTTCTTCCTCTTGTCTGGAAACCTTTCTTTTCTCAACTGTAGCCACACCATGTCTCCTGCCTTGAACTCCCTGGCCTTCTTTGGACCCTTGGCTCTTGATTTGTACAACTCATTAGTTTTCTCAATCTGCTGTTTGACTTGGCTGTGGATCTTCATCATTTGTTGTACCCTTTCCTTGGCATCATAGTTGATTTCCTTCCTGATCACTGGGGCTAGGTCTGTTGGCATTAGAGGGTTAGTACCATAAACAACTTCAAAAGGACTCTTACCTGTGCTGCTTCAAGGAGCCATGTTGAATGCAAATTCAGCTTGTGCCAATTTCAGGTCCCAATCCTTCAATGACTTAGCAATGATACACCTTAAGATCCTCCCCAATGTCTTGTTGGTGACTTATGTCTTCCCATCTGTCTGAGGGTGGTGTGAGGTGCTGAAGAGGAGTTTGGTTTTCAAAAGCTTCCACAGTGTCCTCCAGAAGTGGCTCAAATATTTGGTGTCCCTATCTGACACAATGCTCCTTGGCACCCCATGCAGTCTTACTATGTCTTTGAAATAGAGCTCAGCTACCCCCATTGCATCCTCTGTCTTCTTGCAGGCAACAAAATGGGCCATTTTGCTGAACCTGTCAACAACCACCATCATTGAATCCTTTCCCCTTTATGTTCTAGGCAATGCTACTATGAAGTCCATGATGATGTCCTCCCAAGGTTTGTTTGGTACATGCAGTGGTGTGTAGGGGCCTGCTTGGAACTGATAAGACTTGGCCAATTGACAGGGTTTGCATCTTTTGATAGTATCCTGCACATCACCTAGCATCTTGGGCCAATAGAACTGCTCTTGTAAGATCTCATAAGTCTTCTGTACTCCAAAATGCCCAGCAAGACCATTGCAATGAACCTCCTTGACTAACAAACCCCTGTAAGGGCCCTTGGGTATACACAACTTGTTTCCCTGGAAGAGGAAGTCATCTTGTGTCAAGTATCTACTTCCCTTCTTGAGCTGCCCCTCTAAGTACACCTCCCATTCCCCCTTGAAGTCTGGGTCCTCCAGGTAGAGCTCCTTCATGAATTCAAAGCCTAGAACCCTCTGCTCCGTGTATGTCAGCATCACAGACCTCCTAGACAGGGCATCAGCCATTACATTATTCTTCCCTTCTATGTACTTGCTGGAGAAGGAAAAGGATTGAAGAAATTCCACCCATTTGACATGCCTGGGATTGAGCTTGTGTTGGCCATTAATGAACTTTAAGGTCTCATGATCTGAGTGCAGCACAAAAGGCTTGGGTTTCAGATAATGCCCCCAATGGTTCAGGGCTCTCACTATGGCATAAAACTCTTTGTCATAGGTGAGTAGTTCAGCCTGACTCCACTTAGCTTCTCACTGAAATAGGCTATTGGTTTCCTTTCCTGCACCAGTATTACCCCGATTCCCAGCCCACTTGCATCACACTCTACCTCAAACAGCTTGTTGAAATCAGGTAAGCCTAGCACATGGGATTTGCACAGTAGTTCTTTGATTGAATTGAATGACCTATCTGCTTTATCTCCCCAATTGAACTCCCCTTTTTTCATGCATTCAGTGATGGGAGCCATAATAGAGCAGAAACCCTAAATCTCGTAAACACGAGTTATGACCTCTTAAAATTTCTTAATGAAAATTTTGGATATTTTGACAAATTAGCAAACCTCAGGAGGAGTAGCATGTGATTTTTCTGAATTCTAATTTGATTCGAGAATTTCAATCTTTGCTGAGTCTATCGCAAACCAAACCAGCGTGGCATGCACACCAATTGGTTCTAGTTTTTGTAAAAGCCTCTGAATTGGCTCAACTATTTTTTAATCAAATGACAGTGCAGGGTTTGTAGTTTGGTATTTGACAATTTAAAATTTGTAGTTTGATTTTTCCTTTTCAGCATAATACAATATCCTTGGACTGTTTACCGCCTTATTTACTAATCACAAATTCTTATTTGTGACAGACACTATCCGTCATAAGATTGTGACGGGTCAGATCCCTCTTACAAGTTTGCAAGTGGGAGGACAAGTGGAAAATCAATAATTTTCCATTTGCCCTCCCATTTGCAAGCTTGTGAGAGGGATCTGACCCGTCACATGTCACATAACTCCGTCACAAGCAAGACTAATTGTTTACTAATGATATACTCCATTTATCTAACTTTTATTATCCCACTTTCACTTTGTTGGAAAATTTAAGAAATATGGTTCTAATTACAAACTTAGGGATAATAGTGATAGTTTACTAATTTTTCATACAAAATTTAGAAAGCTGCAAGTAAAAGTGGGATAAATTTAGGACAAAATAGGACAATAACAGTGGGATGTGGCCACCGTCAGACAGGTCAATCGGTTTAGTTTTGGATCGGACTACCCCAGTTCGATTGAAATCAGTTTGACCTTAGTTTGGGTGTCAGTTTGATTTCGATCGAGTTCAATTCGGTTAGCCACTTTAATCGGTTTGTTTTATTTCGAGTCGAGTATGGTTCGAGTATGGTGTATACCAGTTCTTTTGAGTCTTGGTTCATAATGTTTTTGAGTTTAAGGTAAGAAAATTACATGTATCTTATATTAATCAATTAGAATATAATAATTCATAATACCATTAATAAATAAAGATTCAATGAACAAAACACTTGAACTATGAGTTTTTTTATGAGAAAATTATTTATAATTCAGGTTTATCGGTTCAGCTCTTATCCGTGCGAATATATACATATTTAGGTATCACTCGGTTATTATTGAATTCGTTTTAGTTTTATTTTGATTCGGATTGAATCGAGTTTCGGGTTTAATTGAAAGTGCTCATATCGGATTTTCGATCGGTTATAAATACACGTCTTCAACTAATTTTTCTAGTGTCAATTTATTTTGTCTGGTCTAGATGCAGGGAGTAATAATAATACCTATGAAAGATATTTAAACATGTCAACTTGCGTTGTTTCCTCCATGTCTTATGCACAACTATTCTGACACGACTAATTAACACATAAAGAAATTAATCAAGTCACAATGTTGAAATTAAGAGAAGTGTCAGAAGTCGCGAGCTACTTATAAACCCTGTGGTGGCCCTTGAAGAAGGTGTACAAATTAATAGCAAAATGTCACAAATAGTAGTAGTCCCTCGAGCACCCTTGGTGTTCAATGTAACAAAGCAAAAACCAACACTTATTTCACCAGCAAAACCCACCCCATATGAGTTTAAGGAACTCTCAGAAATTGACTACCAGGAACGTCATCGGTTTTTTGAATCGGGGATCCAATTTTATAGGTCTGGTCTAGTTGATGGACCAGACCCAGTGAATGTGATCAAAGAGGCCCTCGAAAACGCCTTAGTGGCTTATTATCCGTTAGCGGGTAGATTGAGGGAGAATGAGCAAGGGAAGTTAATAATCGAGTGTAATGGAGACGGGATCATGTTCGTCCAGGCTTACGCTGATATTCCTCTTGTCCACTTTGGTGAACCTTTGTACCCTCCATTTCCTGGTATAGAGGAACTGTTCTGTGACACCTCTATTTCTGATGCTTTCTTGGATTATCCTTTGTTACTCTTCCAGGTATATATCTAGGCTTGCTTAAGACCGTTATTATCCGTTTAAAATTTAAGACGGGTCAAATACTAACATGTGGTGGTAATAAAGACAAAAAAAATTGGTAATTTTAAGGCAAAAAGTACGGTGATTTAGTAAATATTTGACCCGTATTAAAATTAAGATAGATAATAACGTTCTGAAATGAATATTTGTGACATTTAGGCATATCTGATATTTCTTTATCCCGGTTATTTGTTATCTATTCGTATTGGCACAAAGAAATAAGAAAATGAGAAAAAAAAAAGACAGAAATATTGAAAAAATAAACAATTATCTCACATGCCACTTGCTCACAACACTTGTCCCACTTATCCACTTAGCTTTGGTTATTTTTATCAAAAATAGAAATAAAAGAAAATTGAGTAATAAATCTAAAAAGAAAACAGATAACAAATAACAAATAACCGGAAAGGAGAAAGTATAAGACTATTTTCATTTTTTTTTTATTATATATATGTCGTTTTATTATATTATTGCACAGTTTTAACGACTTGCTTTAAGATTATAATAACATGACATGTATCAACTATAAAAGTTAAGCATTCAAAAAGTGTTAAAATAGTTTAAATTTAAATCAACCAATGAAAGTAGTTTGCATGAGATGACATACAAAAACAATAATTAATAACCATTGGTCTTTTTTGAGACGAATATATATCCGTTAAGAATTTAACGGGTTAAGTACTATTCCACTTAGCTAGATATATAGGACACATATTTTGCTACTCCCTAGGAGATTTGTTTTTGTCTTACTCATACTATTTAACCTGTCTTAGAATTAAGACGATGCATGGGTATGGGAAACTGTATACTATTGTGAAGTTTAGTCCAAGCAGGATATAAACATGAATGTTCCACAACTATCCAAACAAATTGTTAAGAAAACAAAAAATAAAAGTTATCAACGTCAAGTATAACCAACTCATATAGGGATTGCAAAATCTATTACAGTAGAATTCAAAGGACCTCTAAATAATATAAATTTATCTTATACTTGGAGACTACCAGCTACATATTATTTTTATATTTTATTAATCAACAAGTTAAATGGAATATCAAAGGTAATATTATAATTACATATATAAGTAGGATTGTGATTGTGATTGTGATTATAATAATTAAAAGAAGAAACAAAAAAAAGAGAAAAACTTCCTTATGAATCTGATACTCTGAGTTTGAACAGAATAATAGTATACACGGTATATATTTAATAAGCTCACACAAAATCAATAGTGAAAAAGTAAAATAAGTTTCCTAACATTGTTCTGAGATAAGATAGTAAAAACCATTATACTACTCTTTTTTTAATTTTGATTTTTAATTAAGATAATTATCAAACTAAATCTAACTAATCTCATAGGGTGTCAGTGTGAGATGTACAACTATTACACCATACTCATTTGAAAAAGTCAGACACTAATTCAGGGAGTAAATTTATATAAATGTTGATCGTAATTAATCCCCATACAAATCTGTGAATTAATATTGCCCAAGGCCATGCATGGGTATGGGAAACCGTCAAACAACTTATAAAGAGTAAATTTTCCATTCATCTGTAATGACATATAAAAAATAATGGAGGGTCGGGAGTACTATTATGATTGTTAGAGAACTTATTGTTAAATATGGTAAACGTAACAATAATAACAATTGAATTAAGTAGAGAACTTACACTAATAATAAGGAGAAATTGTTAATTATTACAGCCTCTTAAAAACATGATTTTAAACTTTACAAGCTTATATAAATATTTTTGAAAATTACACCCAAGTTATCACTTACCATTGAAAGTTGCATCAAAATGGTGATTCCGGTGATATTTTGTAAATAGTGACCGATATACCCTTCTCTTATAACATACCTATTTTACCCTTTAAACCCTACTTCCCTCATTAATTTCTCTCATAAATCCTTTCTTCTTTTACAAAACCCCTTTCCCTCACTCAATGTCTATCAAAATTTCACTCAAATATGCAATTATCTACTCTCCATTGTGTGGTTTACTGCGAGTAAGCATGTCTGGTAAAACAGGCACCTCGTCAAAGCATTTCTCGGAAAAAACTAAAGTGATAATTCACTCAAAGTTCAATATTTTTCTATTAAATTCATATATATATATATATATATATATATATATATAGTCAAGTTATAATGAGTCCACCTTCAAATTTGAGTCCATGAGTCCTCATTTTGCCCTTTGGATGAAAGAGATGGAGGGACAAGATTAGAACAAGATGGAGGGCTAAGATTAAAAGAAAAATGGATAGACTAGATTATAATAAAATAAAGGGACAAGATTAGAACAAAATGAGTGAGTTTTATTGACTTCCACCTACATTACGAGTGTAACTTCAACCATTATTTTTGTAATTTCAAGCTAAAATGTGATTTTGACTATATAAATTTGAATTTACATATTTTAGACTTTTTATGAGTATAACTTCAGTCATTACGAGTGTAATTCCAACCTTTTTAAGTGTAACTTTAAACCAAAATGTGATTTCGACTATATAAATTTGAATTTATGTAAGTTTAAGATAAATTTATGTGATTTTTGTCTTTTTATGAGACTAACTTTAGTCATTAAGAGTGTAACTTCAACCATTATTTTTGTAACTTTAAACTAAAATGCGATTTCGACTATATAAATTTGAATTTATATAATTTTTAAACAAATTTATGTGATTTTAGTTTTTTTTATGAGTGTAACTTCAATTCTTAATTGTGTAACTTTAAGTTAAAATATGATTTAATTTTAACATTTTTACAAGTGTAACTTTAACCTTTATTAGTGAAACTTCATTTATTAATTGTGTAACTTTAGTCAATTATAGTGTAACTCATGTTTAGGTGACTCTAGTCTTTTCTAGTGTAACTTCAGTCCATACTAATGTAACTTCAGTCCATACTAATGTAACTTTAGTCATTAATACCGTAACTTCAGTCCTTAATAAGGTAACTTTAGTCCATAATTGTGAAACTTTAGTCCATAATTGTGAACCTTTAGTACATAATTGTGAAACTTTAGTACATAATTGTGAAACTTTAGTACATAATTGTGCAACTTTAGTACATAATTGTGAAACTTTAGTCCATAATTGTGAAACTTTAGTCCATAATTGTGAAACTTTAGTCCATAATTGTGAAACTTTAGTACATAATTGTGCAACTTTAGTACATAATTGTGCAACTTTAGTACATAATAGTGCAACTTTAGTAAATAATTGTGCAACTTTATGTCTGGAAAAAAATATATACAAAAAAATGAGATGAAAAGTGTGATGTTACAAATCTGAAGAAAAAAAAGAGAAGATTTAAAGTTTGTTTATTGGGCTTTCAAATCTAAGTCTGATGGTAGAAATCTGAAAAAATGAAAAACATAAGAAAAACAAAAAACGATATCTAAAAAAAATAGTAAATCTGGAAAAAAAACAAAATAGATCTAGAAAAAAAATATATAATAAAAAAACGAGATATAAAATAAAAATAAAAAAACATAAGAATCTAAAAAATAAAAAACGAGATCTGAAAAGGTGTAACTTTAGTTAAGATAATCTAACTTTAGTCAATAATTGTGTAACTTTAGGCAGGAATGGTGTAACTTTAAGCAAGAATGGTGTAACTTTAGTTTAGATCTACAGAAAAATCAACCAAAAAAAAAGAGAACAAAAAAAATAAAAAATAACAAGATATGTAATAAAAAATAGAAATTTATAAGAAATACATAAAATGAAAAACGAGATTAAAAAAAAATGTGAATATGAAAATAAACAACTAGATCTAGAACCAAAAATTATAAAATGAAAAAAATGAGATCTAAAAGAAAAATAAGAAACATAACAAATCTGAAAAATAAAAAACGAGATTTCCGGCCTCCACTTTCCGGCCGCCCTCTGCCGCCACCAACCCCCCCCCCCCCCACCCTCTGCCACAATTCCGACCCCCCACACCACCACCACCACCGCAAGACCCCCACTGCCCCCACACCACCACCACCACCACCACCGCAAGACCACCACTACCGCAACCCACACCACCCAAAACCAGATCTGGAAAATAGAAAAAAAAAATAAAGGGACGGAAAGAGGAGGGAGGCAGAGGGGAGGATGGAGGCGGGAGGAGGGGGAGGGTGGAGGAGGAGGCCGAGGATGGAGGCGGGAGGATGACGGTGGGTGTGGTGTTTGTGGTGGTGTACGAAAAGGGAGGAGGAGGGCGACTGAGCGACGGGAAGGGGGAGGCGCGGCAGGGGGAAGCACGGCAGGGGGCGGTGGGGGTGGGGTCGGTGGGATTAGATTAGGTTTTTTTTTTGGTTTTTTTAAAGAGGATGTTAGAGAGAGAAAGGAGGTAGAAAGAGAATGAGAAATGTGAAAATAAAAGAAGATGAATGAAGAAAGGGTATATATATTAGGGTTTGAAGGGATTGGATTGTGTGTGTCTCACAATCTTGACCCTCCATTTTGTTTTAATCCTAGCCATTCATGCTCTTGATCCAATGGCTTGGATTAGGACTCAAGGACTCAAAAGAGAAGGAGGGACTCATTTGAACCCACCTCTATATATATATATATATATATAGGGTCAGGATCCGGTGAGAACCACTAACATAATGAGAACCAAGAGAACTCTCACCAAATTTCCACCAAATCTTGTTTCGAAAGTTTTGATGGATCATTTACAATTAGTTTAGTTTATTCAATCAAAATATTTTCAGTAAGTAAACAAAATTGATTGATTATATTAAAAAATATGTACTTAATGTACATAAATTCAATTAGGCAAACTAAAACAAATCTAAATGCATGAAAACGAGCACTAGGTGCATGAAAATTGTTACATGCATGGAAATAATTACTAGGTGCATGAAAATAACTAGCTCTAGATGCATGAAAATGAGTACTAGGTGCATGAAAATTGTTAGATACATGAAACTTACTACTAGGTGCATTAAAAAGAGTAAAATCTATTTCGACTCGATTTCCGTCAGTAGCTTATTAAATTTCGGCCAAGAAATATGTTATCTAGCCATAAGATTCTACGCCGAATCCAAATATTTCGTTAGTTTTAAAAAATAAATTTTGTAAGACGGAGTTCTCACGGTTCTCATTATCTTAGTGATTCTCACCGGATCCCAATTCTATATATATATATATATATAGAATCGGGATCCTGTGCGAACTACAACTTCAGTGCGAACTGTACGAACTAAGTAAGGACTGTTGAGATAAAATAAATCAGTGGCTCACATTAATCACCCCATCCATTCCCCAAACCCCATTTTCCAAGCTCCTGTAATTCTCCCTCTTGAACATTAGCCACTTACTTACCATCCCATATGGTGGTGCCGGAGCTTCACCACCACTTCGACGGCGCCGGACGAGATGTCGGCCGTACTTGTCGGAGTTGACTCCTCTCACCAACTCGAACAACATAGCTTAAAATCCCATTTTCTATCTATTTTCCATCGTGACCCACCACCGCCATCGCCGGAGCCAATCGTCGTTGGTCCACTTCAGTGACGGCGCATTTCCCGGCCATACCTAAGCCGATGGTTGTCCAACCACGACGCCGCTCTACCAACACCGACGATGCTCGTCAGCTCACCTTTAAATTTCAAAAAATTGAAATATTTCTCATAGATCTATTAAAAATGCTCGTCAGCTCGCCGACGCCGTCGGAGGGGTTTGGTCATTACCTCGGCGCCGTCAGAGTTGTTTTGATGGCAGTGATGGCTTGCGGGAGTTGGGAAGGGAGGAGGCATATTCGGAGTTGGCTGCTCTTTGTGGTCGGCGACGATGATGTCAGTTGCGGCAGTCGTCGTATGGTGTGTGGCGGTTGTCGTCGGTGGATCTGGGTGAGTCTACGACGGCTGTCTCGGCTCTTTGGTTGTTGGAGAAGGAACGGTTGGTGAAGGTCGTGTGGAGTAGCGCGCTTATGGCGGTTATGTGGTGGTCGTGAGGTGTGTGACGGTTGTCAGGAATGGTAAAGCAGGTTGTGGTGTGGGTGGTTGTCGTGGTGGTGGTGGTGTGGGTGACAGTGGAAACATTGTTGGTGGTAGATACATTTAAGAATATTATTAGATTCATTTAGTAATACTAGTAGATACATCTACGATAGATGTATCCAGCAGTATTAACAGATGTATCTGGGATAGTTATATGTGTATCTAGCTAGTTCGTATAGTTCGCACCGAACTCTAGTTCGCACAGTATCTCGCCCCTATATATACTATATATATATATATATATTAGTGGCTTTAACCTAAATTTTGATGTGGCAATTATCCTAAATTTGTTTTCTGTTTCTATTTAATCCAGTATCAATTTGAAATTGATTTTAGGATCTGTCTTTATACAATGTCTCTGATTTGCTTTGAGATTTTAATGTTTTCCTAAATGTTTTAACCTCTCTTTGTGAGCATTTTCCTCTTTTCTTTAAGTGTTTTAACCTCACAAATCAACAAACTCACCTCACTTTTAATGTGATTATGCTCAAAGATAATTTGATTGACAACATCCCATTGCCAATTAGTGTGATTTAGATCAATCCACTTAAAATACTTGCAACAACGCCCCTTGGTGATTGGGTTGCATGTAGCACAAGCTTGAAACCTCCTATATAAGTTGTAATCGCCCATGAAGTGGCAAAAGCAGCTGGGTTACCACATTGAGGACATTTCACCTAAACTGATGAACCCTAATATTTCCAATTTGGGGATAAATGAGATACACATAATATACATAAAATAATAACATTTAAACTATACATGTGGTTTGGGGCTAAAGGAAGACTTGTATCAACAACTAACAAGAGTAGAAATGTGAGAGGCAAATGACAGAAGAGATGATGAAGAAAGGGAGAAGTGTGGGAAAATTTGAAGACTGAGAAATGAAAGGGAGCAATAATGTAACATTCAAACATAACAGTGTATATAAGAAGGAAGTGTTTTATGATAAGGGTAATTTCGTCATAAAAGATGAACTTAAATGACAAATTTCGTCATAAATAATAGGAGTAATTTAAATAATCGCAAAGTGTTGATTGCTGACCTCCATAATTTAAATAAGAATGTTGTATTGAACTCAGCATCTAACAACCACGTACAGGTGACTCGTCTCAAATGTGGTGGGTTCATATTGGCACACAAAATGAATCATGCAGTTCTAGATGCCATTGGCCTATCTCAATTCATGCATGCGGTTGCAGAACTAGCGCGTGGAGCTGAATTCCCGTCGGTCCGTCCGGTGTGGGACCGTCACCTACTTCAAGCTCGGAAACCGCCTCGTGTCACCCAAGTGCACCATGAATATGATGATGATGATGTAGCTGCCACTCATGCTACCACTATACCTTTTGATGATGTGCTTCACAACTACTTCTTCTTTGGTAAGTCTTCGATACTAATTATATGTAAGGAGTCACTACCTTACCATGAGTCCATGAATATAATGGTATTTGATGACCAATTGTCTCCAATAAAGGTAAACAAATGAATGATACTCCTTACCATGAATATAAAAACGTAAACAACTGACCAGGAAGTAGGGAGTATAATGTGTATCATTGAAAAATTATTGTGTCGCCGGAAGAACCGTAGTCCTTACACTCAAGGTTTTATTATATTCTTTTTTTATCCTCCTCCTTTACGTGTAAGGAGGACGGTACTCCCGGAGGACACCAGCAATTTTGGTGTATCATTATAGTAATTTTGAGGATTCGTTAACCTCGAAATCATTTTGAAAAGTCACTTGTTTTGGTGGTTGATGAACAGGGCCAAAAGAAATCACTTGTGTAAAACGCTTACTCCCGGTACACTTAAAATCAGCAACAACCTTCGAAACCTTGGCCGCTTGTATATGGCGTAGTCGCACAATAGCTATGCAATTCAACCCAAACGATGAGGTTCGGTTCAAGTTTTTGGTGAACGCACGACAAAAGTTCAATCCACCCATCCCATGCTACTATGGAAATGCCGTGGCTACACCAGTGGCTATATCCACAACACACGACCTCGTCTCAAAACCTCTCGAGTACACCGTGGGGCTCATAAGGAGCGCAAAGAATAGCATTACTGAGGAGTATATGATGTCCTTAGCTGACCTTTTGGCTACCAAAGATACGCCTCGGTTCCATAGAGGGGGAACTACTTACAGTGTGTCTGATCTCAGTCGAGTCGGGTTAGACCAGTGGGATTTCGGCTGGGGAAAAGCTGTATATGGCGGACCCATTGTGGTTTGGTTCGGTGGACCAAGCAATGGATATGGTAACCATCTTTTGCCTGGAAAAAATGATATGGGTGAGACTGGGGTTTTGGTTCCTATTTGCTTGCCTCGTCGTGCTATGGACCGCTTTGCTCAAGAGTTGAATGAATATTTCAGCGTTCCGGTTTCGGAGCAACCCATTTCTATTTCCGGATCCGCAAGGAACGGTATCGCGACTTAGCTGGGAGCTGCAATGGTTAAGGACTTTGTCCTAATAAGCCTAAATAATGCCTTTTCTTTTGCAACCAGGATATATGCCCAAAAGAATAAAAGTTAAGTAATAAGTATTGACATTAAATTTTAATTCTACGTTGCACTTTGTTTTGAGAACTTATAATGTATTTTATCATATAATACTTCCTCCAATTGTGAGTTTTGTTCCTTATTTTCATTTTGAGCGAAATGTGGTGATGTTCTCTATGTCATTATTTGAAAGCTTTAGTGTAGTCCAGATTTAATTGCATATGTGGTAGTGTGTTTTGTCTGATTCAAATTCATTTCCTTAATTATTGTGCCTAAAAGAAAAGAGAACAAAACTCTCAATTGGAGGAAGTAAAATATAATAATAACACACGGTACAATGTCGATTATCATTATAAAAAAATATTTAAAAAAAAAATCAAAAATTAGGTAACGCTTGTGAGGGTTATTTTCGTTAAAATGATTTTTCTAATATGTGAGCTAAGTAGACCTGACAAAAGAAGCATGAATCCGACTAACATATCAAAAACATCTAAATTAGTAACTAATCGAACACCTCGTATGATTAACTTGAATAGTACTCAAAACCGGACTCAATCCGAATCGAACTGAAGATGAACAGACTTCAATAATAACCGAATGATACCCGAACCTGTATATACCTGAACCGATTGACCTAAGAAAATATTTATTTTATCTTATAAACACTCACATTTAGGGGGTTTTTTTTTCATGAATTATTTATTAACAGTATTATGAATTATTACATTCAAATTGAAAAACATAAGGCACATTTAAGCTATATTTTGACCATCTACTTATAAAAGTATGACCTGAAACTCAACTAAACTAATATTTACATGACTCGAAATAGCTAAAAGTGATTAAAGTGGCCAACAAAATGAACCGATCGAAATTGAATTAAACCAAAACCAAAAGACAATAAACCGAATTAAATCAAATTAACTGATTAAACCTAACCTAAACCCGAATTGAATAGCTTGATTGCCTGGTCTAGCCCTAAGGGCACATGATAAGAAGCTACATATGGCAATATTTTTAAGATTCCTTCTCTAAAATCGTAAATATGATTATATCTTTTTATTTCTCATGATTGAATCTTAAATCTAATTTCAAAAAACTACAATTTTTGTAATTCATGAGATTTTCTAATTCACCCATAGTTATAGTGATAATCAATCTACGCATTGATATACCTTTTGAGCCTTTAATTATTTCATGCATGCATGCTTATTTTTCAACTTTCAAGTGACTATCAGTCTATTAAAATGTAATGCATTAAATTTGTAGGCCATTTTAATAGTTTATGTACGAAATGGAGCCATTTTTTCGTGAGACCGTCTCATGTAAATCTGATTGTGAGACATATTGAAACATACTCACAGTTAACAAGATAGAAAAATTAAGTATCTTAGTAGAGTTTTGGAATTTGCTACCCTGACATAGTATTTCATATATCACCCTTTTGCGTGGGGGTTTAAAGCTTAATAATTTATTTTTTCGTGAGACCGTCTCATATATCACCCTTTTGTGTAAGGTTGCTTAAACAACCTCGTGGCATTTGAGGTTTGCCTGGAAACATGCTGACCCTAAATAAAAGGGCAATGTCGACTTAGAAATATGCCATGAATCGTCGAGGAATCTCTTGGATTGATCGAGCATTTCGAGCTTATACTTCTTAATTCACCCCGACAAATTTTGGGCAGAGGCATTTAACGTTTTGCCAAATACTCCTTCATCCAAGGGATTTGTTTGTCCCAAATCTCCTAATATGATCTTTTAAACTAACTTATTATAAAGCTGTCAGAACTCAGAAGTAAGATTTTTTGTTCTTCCTCCGGCTTGAATAGTATATTGTAGGGTTGTTTTAGTGTTGAGATACTCGTAGTCCGTAATTGCTCAATATTAGATATGGCAAAAGGGCCGTCGAACTGGGGTCATTTTGGGTCTGGTCAGTTTCAGGTCAACGAAGCTTGGGTAATGTTCGGGTTGAGTCTGGTCAATTAAAATTAGGGATTGTAGTTCATATCACATTTTGAATTGGGTCAATCAAATCGGGTTGGTTTCACAAGGTCTACCAAGACCAGAACGCCCGATTAATGACTTAAATGTAACGATTTTTGTGTATACGTATTAAGGAATAATTATTAACATGAAGTGGTCAAATTACTTGGCTTAACTCGTACGAGACAAATTGTCCTTATTGGAAAGAAATACGGAATAGGAATCATGGACAAACACCGTGCTTTGACACAAGGTGTTGGGTGTAATCAGAATGTCTTACTTGCGACGGGGCGACTCGTCGCAAGCTTGTAACTGTTTAAACCCTTATCACAAAGAACAAGTGGGAGTGTAAGTGAAGAGATCCATTTTTCCCCACTTGCCTCCCAACTTACACTTTATGAGGAGAGCTTGACCCGTCGCAAGCTTGCGACGAGTCGTTCCGTTACAAATGAGAATTTGTGGGGTGTAATAGAACACTTATATCCTATTATGCTCTTTATACGAATGACCTTGTGGCTCTAGCCATGGCCAAAATTTTGTTATGTTCACTCTGTTGGAAGTATAGCTTCAAAAAGAAGATTTATTTTTGTATTCCACATGGGAAAAATAATCAATGACCTTGTAGTTTATAAGTGACCAAGTTGATACATTACTAGATGAATGGTAGTGGAGGGACTCATGCTTTGGTAGAGCGTCTGCGGTGCGGGCCAACAACCTATTTTTGGAGGTGAGATTAGTCACTTATTCTCCACCTTTTTACGTTTTTCTAAACTGATTACACAATCTTCAACACTGATTGTTTTTTGCTTTTCCGAACTGATTTTACAGTCTTCTAAAACCAATTTCCAATACACCATTAATGAGGTTCTAGATCTTTCTAATTTCTCCTATAAATATCATCCCCTATTTACTAAAAGATTAACACTTCTCTTAATTTTCGCGCTGAATTTTCCTGCCTAGGTGACTATCTCCTAAAAAATATTTTCTTCTAAATTAATGTCATTAGCCATATTTACTCTTATACAATATTTACATCCTAATTAATTATTTACTATAAATTAGTCACCAAAGAAATGGTAAATAATTAATTATGATCACAAATTTTTCATAAACGATTATCTAGCTTTTACATAAATAAATCAAATTCTTTACATACACTCTAAAACATGAAATAAATATAATTATTGTCAAATTCTCTAGTATTTTTAATTTTTAATTTAAAAAAGCCGTGCTTTTGCGTGGGGTCGACACTAATTTTCTACCGTAACATCAAACACACAATTATCACTTCTCTGACTAGTATTTCTCTCTAAATAATCCTATTCAATATTGACACGCGTCGTTTTGATGTGTCAAACGATATTTATAACAAGACTCAGCACGGTGGCAAGTCAAGGTCGGTCCACAGGGACGGTAGGTATTCTATATGCAAATTCAAAACTAGCTATGCTAAAGGGTGTCACGATATAGAAGTGGATTTGAAACTATTCTAAGAACATTGAGTAAATGCAAATAAGTAGGAAAGTAAGACTAAACTAAGATAATCAAATAACAAGCAATAAAAGGAAAGTCTAGGATCGGTGGGTTCAAATGGGTAATTTGGGTTCTAGTGAGTCGGGTTCATAGTTAATGGGTAGTCAAACTTGGGCGCGGTGGATTGAGGCTCTCGATCTTACAATCCCTCCCTTATACCGAACCAAGCTTGCTCTCGCGTACACAAGGTCGACATACCAACTATATGCAAATCCTATCATATTCCGAGGCTATCGATCTTACGGAAATGTATAATAAACATGAATCATGCAAGTTTATCAAGCAAGCATTTCATCAAACATGTGGTATGCATAAGTTGGCAGAAAGACAATTAATCAACAAATCAACCCAACAAAGAAAGATTAACCCTCATTGAAACCCATTATCCCCCACTAATCCTAGATTAATCACTACTCACTACTTAACATTAAGATTATGGAGGAATAAGATATAAAACTAAGACAAGACATAATGATAAGAAGGAAACAAAACATGTACTGAAATGACAACATTAGCAAGTAAATGAAAAGGGATTAAGAAGATATACCAACTAATTAAGGAAAAAGATGAACAATAAAAGAGAAAATCTTGAATAAAGGAGAAGACTTTGTCACCAATCTTCAAGTACAAAACCAAGATATCCAATTACATGACTGGATCTAAAACTAATTAAAGAGTAATTGAGAAAAGATTAAAGTAATTAGGAGGACTAATCTAATCTAATCTAACTAATTTTGAGTCTAGGGTTTCGTGCCCTCTAATTACACAAAAGGAACTATTTATAGGTTTACAAAATGGAGGAAAGATGGGCTTCGAAAGACTTCATGGACTGGCAAGGTCACGACCGTGAAAGGTGTTTCACGGTCGTGCAAGCTGTCTCACGACCGTGAAACACCTTTCACGGTTGTGAGATATGTGCACTAATGTGGCAGAGACTTTTCACGATCAAGTCACGACCGTGAAATGACTTTCACGACCGTGACTTCAATTTCATGACCGTGAAATGCGTTTCACGACCGTGGCTTCACTTTCATGACCGTGAAATGTGTTTCACGACCGTGAAATGAATAGCTCGAAAATCCACCTTCTAGGAAAGGCATCTCACGACCGTGAGATACCTTTCACGCCCGTGAAGTACTTCTTTTCCTTCTTCCTTTGCTTGACTTTGTTGCTTTCTTCCCGGTTTCGCTTGCCTTGACTCGGGAGGACTTTGGCGCATCGTGTAGGGCCCCCCAAAGGGTATGTGGGGCCCCCAAGGTATGACATGGGTCCTCCGAGTGATCCACCTTCTTCTTATTCGATCAAAATTAGGTAGAAATCGCCTAAATTGGCGGTTTACCTACAAGAACACGATAAAAGCGAGAAATGTGCTAGAAGAAGGTAAAACACGTAGAAACGCTCTTAAGGAGTGTTAAAGGCAAGCAAAACGAGACAAAAAGGGGTGAAAAAGTAGGGGGAAATGACACTATATCAAATATCATCAAAATGGAATATATTCCATATGAATTTACATGTGACATTTTGATAATCTCTATGGGTTTAAATCCCGAGTTATTGCGAACTAAAAAAACGATGAAATTATGGAAGTAAATATTCTTGCATTGATTGCTACTGAGCTCTTCATTCTAGTTGCTATTGCTTTTCTACTTATCATTTATGTAAAATCGGTCAGCCAAAATAATTAGTTTGACTGAAAATTGACTTTTTCGTTCTTTATCGGAGGCTAGAATCATCAGTATTTTATTTGATTTGTTTGATTGTAGTATGATAGAAAGAAAAATACGAGTTGATAGTTGGCAATGTTCTAAAAGTAGTTCTCATTCTCGACCTCTGTTGTACCGAGCAGGGTAAAATTTTCTTGACTGAAACAGAAGCACTAGAAAACAGTGAACGAAATTTTTCTAAGGACAATAAAACTTGTTGTGGTCTTTTGTTGCATTACATGGGTGAGTCTTTGTTTATGATCTATAGTAAGTTTGAGACTTCTAATTAAGTCTGGGAATGAGGTCAAGATGTTTCAATTTTTTAATTGAGTCAACATTAACATGACCTAGTCTAGCACGCCATAAAAATATAGACTCAACAATAATATAAACAGAAGTATGAAATTTTTTAATAATTGTCACCACGTGCAAAACAAACAGCTCATTATTACAAAATCCTTTTCCGAAAATATTATTATTCATAGTGAGTACAAGTTTGTCAGATTCAAAATTAAGTTTGATACCTGCCTTATTAAGAAGAGAGCATATCAGCCTGATATAAGATTCCGACATATTACTGGAACATGAAATACATTTTTAATTACAAGGACATTATCAGAAGTCAGCTTTAGTTGCCTTGTTTACCCTTCACACTACTACAAAAACAGGCTATGACAACGGTTAAAAACCGTTGTTATATAAAAAAGCGGACGTTGTTAAAGCCTCTGTTGTTAAAGGTTTTAACAAAGGTTCATATTTAATGAAAAAACCGTTGTGAATATGTTTAACAACGGTTAAAAACCGTTGTCGTTACTAGCCATCCGTTGTTAAACCACTACAAGAATATGGTTTATTAGCGACAGAAATTTTGCGACGGACTTGAAATCCGTAGCAAAAACTTAGTTGCGACGGCTTTTGCGACGGAAGTAACTTTTTGCGACGGATTGGCGACGGTTAATCCGTCGCATAACTTTTTGACATATGGCGCCCAACTTTATACATGGCGCCAAGATTTGCGACGGATTATCCGTCTCTATTTAGAAGTTGCGACGGAATTGCGACGGATAATCCGTCGCAGGAAGAGAATAGTGACCCAATGTTTGACCAAAAAATTTGGACACGTGGCTTCGTATTCGCGACGGATTTGCGACGGAAATTCCGTCGCAGAATCTAATAAATACCTGAAATCCCCAATTTCTTTCCTTTACGGATTAAATCGAAAAATCAAAAGAAAACGACGACGACGACGAAAGCGACGACGACGACGAAAGCGACGACCACCGCAACAACAACCATGACCGGGCGGCGCTCATATCTTTCCTCCTCTCTTTCCCAGGTCTCTCTCTCTCTTCCTCTTTCCCTCTTTCCCCATTTCCCATGTTTCTCTTTTGAGATTCTGACCGGCCGGCGTCACCCACCAGACCACCGGCCGGACTACCTCTTCCTCTTTCCCTTCTTCCCCCTTTCCCCTTCCCTTTCCCCTTCCCCCTGTCCTTTCCCCTGCCCCTGTCTGTCGTCCCTACCGAGATCCGACCGGCGGCCGGCCGACTCCCTCCCCTCTGCCTCTGCCGGTGTATGAAGTGTAACCTACTCTGCCGCTGCCGTCCCCCGCCCCGTCCCTAATTAACTCAATTTAATTATTATATTAAGTTAAATAGTTTAATTATAATTATTAATAAGTATAAGTTATATTGGTTTAAATTAATTTTTTGTTGTGATTTAAGTTTAGTTATTATTAAGTATAATTCCAAGTTTTTTTTGTTTAATTTTGATTAGTGTGGTATATATGTTTATGTTTAAGTTTAATTGTGTTTATTTTTATGTTTATGTTTGCGTTCTTATGATTAATTAGGCTATAATTTTTTTTTGTTCATATATGGTAGACCTAGTACCCGTTCAAGAGTTATACATTAGGTGTAATTCTTGAATAGTCCCCGTTTTGGGACTGTCTTTGAATCTTTAATGCCATTTAGGTGGTAAATACTAATCATTTTTTTAATTGTTATTTGACGATTAAGTTTGGTTGACAGTTCCTTTAATGTTCTCTGAATACATATGGAGAGTGACAAGTCATTCAACATTGTGTATTTGGAGAACTGTAGGGAATTGCTGCCGAATTTTCGTCTCATAACAATTAATTAAATGATTAGTATTTACTAATGGTATGAAAGATTCAAAGATGGGTTTAGGTTGGAGAGATAAGGACCCCATGAACTCGAATATTTTTTTTTTTTGCAGGTGGAAGATGTTGTTGTTGTTGTTGTTGTTGTTGTTGGAGGTTGGAGGTTGGAGGTTGGAGGTTGGAGGTTGGAGGTTGGAGGTTGGAGGTTGTTTGTTGTTTGTTGTTTGTTGTTTGATGTTTGTTTGTGTAATAGGATGTGTATTAGTAGTTATTGTTGTTATTGTAGCTATTAGTAAACTTTTAGTTCTTGTTGTTATTGTTTTGAATATTTATTTAAGTCGATAATAATAATTATAAACGTGTATGTAGATTTGAAATGAAAAGAGTACAACGAGCAGGGATGTATGAAAGATTGGATTGTAATAAAAAATTAAGGCAGGAGTTTGTAATGGGCGTTAATGAATTCATTAATTATGTTAAGAAACAAGAAGATTACGGTAGATGTAAGGAAATTAGGTGCCCATGTGTAAAGTGTAGAAATCGCAAATTTTTAGTCGAACAAGAAGTACGAAAACACCTAGGGCTTTGGGGCTTTTTCGATGACTATTATGATTGGGTGTGCCATGGTGAAAATTTTCCCGTTGAGGAGAGGTCTGACAATCCCTATAGGGATATGGTGGAGGATGCGTTGCGCGACAACATTAATGAAATTATAATGGAAAATGTTGACGCCGAAGTGGTTGATGAATCTCCCAATCCTAATGTACTAGCCTTTTTCAAAATGTTGGAACATGCCAATAAACCGGTGTATGAGGGGAGTCGTATCTCTCTGTTGCAGTCAGCTTCCCGGTTGGTAACTTTGAAATGTGAATACAATTTACCCCACAAATGTTTAGATGGTATCGCGTCATTTATAGGGGACATTATTCCTGAAAATCATGTTATGACGCGTAACTTCTATGAAACCAAAAATATTCTTAAAGCTCTTCAACTGCCTTATGAAAAGATAGATGCGTGTGAAATAGGATGTATGTTGTTTTGGGATGATGATAGTCTTCTCGATAAGTGTAGAAAATGTGGTGTATGGTAAGACTAGTTCACTTTTACTTTAATTGTTTAATTATAATTATGATTATTCAAAAATCATAATATTTATATATAATGTATTTAACTATGATCATTAATTTCAGGTTCAGTGACTCAGATGTGGTTAAACTGATCTCGGAGACCATAATCTGCGGGTACAAGGAGCATGCGCCAAATTGGAAAGAGGCGTCAAATAATTTGCGGTCGTCTTGGTGGAACTGGTTTGAGGTATAATTATTTAAAATATTATAATTATATCTATTTAAATTTGTTTTTCTCAATTTATCTTTGTTATTGATTTTTTATTTTTTTATTTTTTTACTTAATATTTTCCTAACTTTATGTTTTTAATCATGACAGCAAAGGGTTTCTTTCGATCCTCGCCATACAGATATGGTAAGGAAATCTTGGGAATACGCCATGAAGACTCGTTTACGTCATATGATCTACCGAGCCTCGCAGAAAGACGAGGAGCACAGGCCGAGTTGGATTCTTTTGGACTTATTTAGAAAGCTTAAGAATAAGCTTGTCGAAGATCCTGGTTTCGTTGCGAGATCTGAATCAGCCTCGGCTAATCGTAGGTCGGGATGTGAAGAGAAGGGAAAGGCGTTGCCTACTCACATTATGGGTAGAAAAAACACCTTGAGAATCATGGACGAAATGGTAAATATAAATCTTCTTTCATTTTTTATTTATTTATCTAATTATAATTTAATACTTATATATATATATATAGAGGCAAGTTATAATGAGTCCACCTTCAAAATTGAGTCCATGAGTCCTCATCTTGCCCTTTGGATGAAAGAGATGGAGGGACAAGATTAGAACAAGATGGAAGGCTAAGATTAAAAGAAAAATGAATGGACAAGATTAGAACAAAATGAAGGGACAAAATTAGAATAAAATGAGTAAGTTTTAATGACTTTCACCTACATTCCGAGTGTAACTTTAATAATTATTTATGTAACTTCAACCTTTTTTTGTGTAACTTTAAATAAAAATGTGATTTAAACTATATAAATTTGAACTTATGTAATTTTAAGACAAATTTATGTGATTTTTGTTTTTTTATGAGACGAACTTTAGTCATTAAGAGTGAAACTTTAACCATTTTTTGTGTAACTTTAAATTAAAATGTGATTTTAACTATATAAATTTGAATTTATGTAATTTTAAGACAAATTTATGTGATTTTTGTTTTTTTATGAGACGAACTTTAGTCATTAAGAGTGAAACTTTAACAATTTTTTGTGTAACTTTAAATTAAAATGTGATTTTAACTATATAAATTTGAATTTATATAATTTTTAAACAACTTTTTGTCATACTAAATTTCACTAGTACATACTAAATTTTTGTTTTTTTATGAGGCTAACTTTAGTCATTAAAAGTGTAACTTCAACCATTATTTTTGTAACTTTAAACTTTATTAGTGAAACTTCATTTATTAACTGTGTAACTTTAGTCAATTATAGTGTAACTCATGTTTAGGTAACTTTAGTCTTTTCTAGTGTAACTTCAGTCCATACTAATGTAACTATAGTCATTACTTAAGTAACTTCAGTCCTTAATAAGATAACTTTAATCCAATGCAACTTTAGTCCATAATTCTGAAACTTTAGTACATACTAATGAAACTTTAGTCCATAATTGTGAAACTTTAGTACATACTAGTGAAACTTAAGTACATAATAGTGAAACTTTAGTACATAATAATGAAACTTTAGTAAATACTAGTGAAACTTTAGTAAATACTAGTGAAACTTTAGTATGTACTAGTGAAACTTTAGTTTGTAATAGTGAAACTTTAGTTTGTAATTGTGAAACTTTAGTACATAATTGTGAAACTTTAGTACATAATTGTGAAACTTTAGTACATTTTAGTACATACTAGTGAAACTTTATGTAGTGAAACTTTAGTACGTACTAGTGAAACTTTAGTACGTACTAGTGAAACTTTAGTACATACTAATGAAACTTTAGTATGTACTAATGAAACTTTAGTACATACTAATGAAACTTTAGTACATACTAATGAAACTTTAGTACATACTATTGAAACTTTAGTAGTAGTTTTTAACCTTTTTTCAGATCTAACATAAAACATAGATTTGAAATAAAAAATAAAAAAACATAACAAATCTGAAAAATAAAAAACATGATTTGAAATAGTGGTAGTTTTTAACCTTTTTTCAGATCTAAAACGAGATAAAATAAATTTGATGATACAAAATAAAAAAAACAACTACCAACAAAATAAAAAAAAAAAAAACAAGGAAACAAAAAAAAACTAAAAACAATCCAGATCTGAAAAAGTGGCGGTTTTTCGAGCCCCAAAACCGCCACAACAGTGCAGCCACCCAATCTCCACCGCCTCCCCTATCCTTCTCCTCTCCCTCCTCTCCTCTTCTCGGCCAGACCACCAGGCGTGGCTGCTGCTGGTGGTGGTCTAGCCGAGAAGAGGAGAGGAGGGAGAGGAGAAGGATAGGGGAGGCGGAGGGAAGAGGGAGGCGGTGGAGGAGGGAGGTGGGGGAGGAGGAAGGCGGGGGAGGAGGCAGGCGGAGGAGGAGGCAGGCGAGGGAACAGGGCGGGGGAAGGCGAGGGTAAGGCGGGGGACGGGGGACGAAAGCGGGGGAAGGCGAGGGGACGTTGGCAGGGACGGCGGGGAGACGACGGCGGGGGAGGACAACGGCGGCGGAAGGAGGACAGTGGAGGAGAAGGAGGAAGTTGGAGAGGAGGACGGTGCGGTGGTGAAGGTGGCGGTGTAGGGAGGAGGAGGTGGTGGTGGTTTGAAGGTGGTGGGTGGGCCGTGGGGTAGTTTTTTTTTTTAGGGTTTTTTTGGTTTTTTTTTGAGAGGATATAGAGAGAGAAAGGGAGGTAGAAAGAGAATGAGAGGATGTGAAAATGAAGAAAAAGAGTGGAAAATGGGTATAAATACTAGGGTTTGAAGGAGATGATTGTGTGTGTCTCACAATCCTAACCTTTCATTATGTTCTAATCCTAGCCCTTCATCCTCCTAATCCAAGGGCTTGGATGAGGACTCAAGGACTCAAAGGGAAGGGGAGGACTCATTTGAACCCACCTATATATATATATATATATATATATATATATATATATATATATATATATATATATATATATATATATATATATGTTATGCTAACAAGTATTTAAATTGTAGGTCGATAAAAATTCATCTGGTATCCCAAATGCCGTGCAAGTCTTAGAGAAGACAAAGAAGCACAAGTTCCGTGGATGGTTATCAAAAAACCAGCTGAACTCTATGTAAGTTATGCATTTTTTTGTTAAGTGATTTATGTTTAATTTGTCATTTATATATTTAATTACATTAACTACTTAATTTAAATGACAATTACTAATTCTGAACTAGTTTGTGATGCATAATAAGATTATGTCAAAGAAGTCTGAGCTTCAAAGTCAAGGAGTCGAAAACATCGACAATGAGATTTATTATGACGAGACTGGATTTGACGAGAAAGGAAGATGCTACGGATTGGGACCAGCGGCGGATTATTTGTTTGACCATCATAGGCACTCTGTTGCTACCTCAAACCCGACTCATTGCAACCCAAGTTTGGCTACTAAGCTGTCAAAGGAGAATGCTGCACTTAGACAAGAGCGCGACGAGCAGGCTCGAAGGATTAAAGCTATAGAAGAGTACTTGAGTCAGGTTGCAAGAAATTCTACTCAAAACTGCAGAACTGGAGGTCCTAACCAGGGTCGAGACGACTTTGATGATGATGGCGGCGATAATGCTAGGTCCAACCCATTCACCCATTTCCCTCCTTTCCCTCCAATCACTCCACTGACTTGAGTGATTAGTTAACTATTTGGTACATAGAACTTTTTATTTGTAAGACTTTAATTACTTTTATGATATAAAATCAAAACTTTGTTCATGCATGGTTTTGTTTTACATTAGTAACTTTGTTGGACGCGTAACTGCTGGAAAACTTCTGTAATTTGCAGGTTTTTTGTCGTTTTAACGCGTATAGAAGGGATGCAGGAAACAACCATTTCCTTGAAAATACAGGCCTTATTGCGACGGAATTTCCGTCGCAAAAATTGACTGACTTACAGCCAAGTCAAACAATCAGTCAAGTTTTGCGACGGAAATTCCGTCGCAAAAGTTGACTAAATCTTTGACTTGGCTGTACAGGTGGCAGTCAAGTCAAACAATCAATCAAGTTTTGCGACGGAAATTCCGTCGCAAAAGTTGACTAAATCTTTGACTTGGCTGCCACCTGTAATCCGTCGCTATTAACGTTAGCGACGGATATCCCGTCGCAAATTACGTGCGACGGATTATTCCGTCGCAAATACTGTTGTTTGCGACGAAAAAAAGCGACGGACAATATCCGTCGCAACTCCGTCGCAAATGTGTCTTTAGCGACGGAAATTCCTTATCTGGCGACGGAATAGTCCGTCGCAAACCGAACTTTCTTTTATAGTGAACCGTGAAAATAATTTTGGTGGGAAAGATACAACAACGCTTATGTTATCAGAAACCGTTGTGGAAAGTTGTAATAACAACGGGTAGCTTAGAAAAAACCGTTGTTAAAATAGTTGTGAATATTTTTAACTACGGTAAAAAAATCGTTGTTATTACTAGCCAACCGTTGTTAAACCGTGTGAATAATTTTGGTGGGAAAGATACAACAACAATTTTGTTAAAAGAAACCGTTGTTAAACGTGTGTGTAGTTTTGGTGGGAAAGATTATAACAACGCTTAAGTTTTTCAAACCTGTTGTGAATAGGGTTAATAACAACGGATTATACTAAGGAAGCCGTTGTGGAAGGTTTTAATAACAACAGGTATATCAGAATAAACCGTTGTTAAAAGTATGATTAGTTTTGGTGGGAAATATGTAACAATGCTTTTAATGAATTTTAAAATAACCGTTGTTATTTCTTTTATTATTGTTTTTGAAAAATTTAAATTTGTTCCCTTGCCAGTGAAAATCCTGCATAAATTAGCAGCAACAGCACGCATAAACCACTTTCAGCAGCAGCAAAATGATATATATATATATATATATATATATATATATATATATATATATAAATCAGCACCAACAAAATGATATATACAACTAAAATGATCTCCTACAGAGCAATTCATACTTACAATTTGATGACTTCTACAAATTAAAGTTCCCTATCTTCCAAAATGATCTAAGTTTCATTTATTCTTCCTTGCCATAATGTTTAAGGACGTATTTGCCATACAAGTCCCTTACCTCGTGTATTTGGTGCTTTTTGTACTCAGAGACATGTGGCGTGGTGATTGCATACTGCGGATAAAACAAATAAAAGACATTGACTTAGGGTAACAACAGTGGCATATATAGCAACATCAGTATAGCAGCAAAGAGATCAGCTCTAATGAAAAAAAAGTATTAGCTTCATTAAACTACTAACCCTTTCTGGAATGAGGATATATCTTCGCCTAATAATCTCCAACATGAAACGACAAACGTAGTATCCACATTGTATGCTATCCGGCTGTTTATGGACCTATTATTACGTACCCCTTTTATCGTAGTTAAAGTAGGGCCATCATCGGAATCTTCCGTGAGTTGATCGTCGTTAGCTCTTTTCTTCTCAAAGGCCCTTTAAAAAAAAAAAAAAAAAAAAAGAGGCAGAAACTCACATAAATATATATGTGTAGTAGTGAAAATAATAATAATTGAAACTTAATATTATGTGCCAAATCAGTATTATAAACTTACTTAATAATCAACTTCTTAAAGGTCTCGGATGGTTGTTTATGCAAAGAGTCCAACCAAAAGACTTTCTTCTTGGTCGGCATGATCGCTGCTAGTACCCAATGTCTCCAAGATCAAGAGACACATCATTATTAACAAGCACAACATCATAACCAAACATACAAAAATGCAATTGTGTTTGGAATCGTAGTATTAATTATATATTACCCGATTTCATTATAAGGGGCAAGAATGAGCTTTTTGTTTTTCGCCAATTCCTGAGCAATATAATCTATACGTTCTTCGTAAGAAATCATCCCGATATGCATAGATAAAATATAAGGGCACAGGAATCCGTATAGATCATGTGGACTCTTGCTCTCGGGGATCACAACCGATTTCAAGAACCTACATGACGGTTTTAATTCCGGTATTTAAAACACTATATCTTAGTCAGAATATTAGAATATTGCATGATTTATTAAGAAACTTACTTCATCCAAACAAATAGGTGTTGGACATCAATCTCGTCAAGGCCGGCCCAAATGGCTAGAATCTCCCATGACAGAACTGCTTGACGTTCTTTCCCTAAAATATCATCCTCGAGCGAAATAATTATCAATTGCTCGCTTTCTATGCGAGCATCAGCCTCCTTATAAAGGTCCATCATTGTCATCGTTCTTACTTTTTCCATGAATACGTTCCCAGTATAATCAGTACGGGATAGACTCCTAACATCTTTCAGCTGGGGGAAATGATGCGAATTTTCTTTTGTGCTACCTGTCACAACATCCTACATGTGGATAACTAAAATTAAGTAATTAACTAAACTAATCCAAACGAAACATATCCCAGTTCGAGCTATTTAAAAAAATTAAGTACTTAAATAAATACCCCATCAACTTGATCTTTCAATGAGGTAGTAGTAGGATTATTGTGTATCAGGTGATCAGTCGTGTGTATTTTTTTACCTTACAAAAAAAGTGTATTATTCTTTTTTAGATTACGTCAAAGATAAATAGTTATTTAAAAAAATAGAGAAGTAATACGTACATATACCTCATCAACTTTTGCTTTCAACGATGAGGAACTAGTAGAAATTAAAATATAAAGAGAGTTTTTACAAAAAAATGGAGAAGTTAATTAAATACCTCATCAAGTTGTTGTTTTGACGAGGTAGTAGAAAGATTGTCTATCGAGTGAGTCTTATCCATGTTTTTTGTTACCTACAAAACAAAAATATAACATATAAATTTCACTAATTATGTAGGTGATGAACAAAGACAAAAGGCTGGATAGATGTATTTTTCTAACCCCGACTACATTCGGTTGAGTCGTACGCGAACGAGCCAGGTAAATGTGCTTATTATCTAGGCCATTTGACAAAACACTGAACCGCATCTGCCAGAATTTGAAGGTCGTCACGGACTGGGACGGGCAGTTGAAGCGTTTCATAGCCCTTCAAGGCTTGATCTATCTCCACTTTTGTATGATTCTGCAAAAGTGGTACGCCATGAACCAAGATGTTTTCCGCTGATTTGTTGGGGATTATGTCTACGAAACCCCGGGTAACATGAACAACTTCCTCGGATGAAGGGTCGGTGAGAATAACTACCTTCCTTTTTATGGCCTGTAGAATACACATTATTATTTAAATACCAAAATATAATAGAATTCATAAATGATCTACATACCTATTACAGACTTCATGCATACCTTGCCGAAAACTGGCCCCTCATTTGAAGGTGATGGGTCGTCCGTCTTCTCAGCCGTCATCTCAAGTTGCATCCCCTGATTATTGTCATCCGTCTTCTCAGCGGTCTCCTCAAGTTGCATCCCCTTTTCAGACTCATTTACCTAATAAAATTAACCAATTAAAGGCTATGATGTCAGAGGTTATAGCATTAGAGCTGGTTTTTACCAGTTATTGCAGGGAACACACACCCCGAGTAAGGCTGTTTAGGAACCATGTTGTACCCCAAGTAAGGCTGCAATCACGTACTCCCTCCATTCAAGTCCAAATACAACATTTCTTTTTTTGACACTATTCATGAGTGAAGAGAATCTTTACGATTTCTTGTAATATGTAAGATAAAATATGGTCATGTGGGATCTTGTTTGATTCGCCTGTATAAGTACAATAAGAATATCGAATTTTTATATTTTTTTATAATGTAAAACTCGAGATATTCAAGTTACAATTCGTGCGTTGGCAAACGTGTAAAAGAGAAATGTTGTGTTTGGAATTGAATAGAGGGAGTATAACATTTGGCTGCTGGAAAGGAACAAATGCAGAAAAAATAAAATAAAATAATAAAGTCATATTTACCTTATCGGCTTGAGGTATTAAAACTTCAGCAGCACTAGGTACCTCTTTCTGTTTCTCGTTGATCGATACTTCATCCTCATGTATTGCCAAGGTAATAGTGTTCTCTGCCTCTTAACCAATATGTTAATTAAATGCAGATATATAATAGTTAATTTCATCTTGACTCTACAGTTTCATCCTCAATCTGCAAATCTAGAGCTCAAATTGTGCAAAATCAAATCACATGACATACTCGACAATTAGGAAATTTAAGAAGTGATCAATGAGGACTTATGATGAGTTCATCGATGACGACTTGAAGAACAAATGAGGTAAGACAAAAGGAAAGAACAACTTGAAGAATTTACTGAGAAAAGAAAAGGAAAGGTTAAAAAGAGGTTTAAAAAGAATATTGACCTGCTTATCAAGTAGCCAGTCAATCTATTGTAATATAAGTGAATGAGTATAATTGTTGGGTTTATTGCTAGTTAAAACATAGTTTGGAGTATTTTGAGCAACACCCTAATAGATCAGAATATTTCTATAAATTAACCCAAAAAAAAACTATTTAAAATCAAAAACCATTTCAGTGCGCATGAGAAAGTAAGAAACCATTAAAATTTATCTCCTTCACTTCCAATAATCCAACCAACCCCTTTTTCATATTTCATCTAACCTGCTTCCACCATAGTCCTTGTTCAATCTACCGGCTTATGGAAAATCAAGCCCTTCTCCGAAACTCTCTTCTAGTAAATAAAAACTTTTTCCCTCGATATCTATACTATTCTGTCTCTTTAAAGCTTGAATATATGAATTATTTATTCCAGATCTACAATAAAGTAATTGATATTTGTAATTATAGACTTGAAAAATACTCCCTCCAATCCAATCCAAACTACCCATTTGACTTTTTGCGGTCTACGAGACGACACTTTGACCGTGTTTTTATTCATTTATATATTATTTTTTTGGGTCGAAATTATAATTTTCCGAAACCTATTCTTATAACAAACGTAAAAATATAAATTTTATATATAAATTTCGAAGATTTGACCTAATATAATCGATGTCAATATTTAACAAGTTTGACTTTAAAAAGTGGGTGGGTAGTTTGGATTGGATTGGAGGGAGTAGGTTTGTCAGCCGTTTTCTAATAAAATCACATTTTTATCACTGCAAAATATTAAGGGTAGTGTTTTTGGCGTAGAACAGGTGGTGGTGGTTGGTTTTATTGGTCAAGTGATATCTATTGTCTTATTACAAATTGGACCCACAGGTATACCTGGATCCGATCCGGACCCATAGGGCCTGGGTATGAGTCCTCTATTTCTAGACCCTTACGGGTCTGGGTCGGGTATGGGTCCAAGGTGGACATTGCGGGTCTGGGTCTAGGTGCACCCGACCCAGACCCGACCCGTTGCCTTCCCTATACTCGATCCATATAAAGAGTTTCTCGAGTAAATTGATTCGAGAAAATAATATTTATATCCATTTGAAAACAAACTCCAAATAGATGAACAACACTTAGAAGAAAGCGGAACAAATCCGAACATTTGAGATCATATCTCAAAATTGTCTTAAAACTACTATCATAACCATTCATTGTCACAGTGTCTATATAATCTCATAATAACAATCCATTGTTTATTATTTGGCGAATAATCCTCACTTGCTAAAGTGATAGCTCCACTTACTAAAAGTGGTACAGAAAACGAATAGATGGAACAATCCATTCTTTTTTAAAAAAAATTAAGAAGCTAAATAATATTAAAATTAAGAAGCTAAATAATATTAGTAACATAATTTTTTTTAATTTGACACATTACACGTTATGTAAATCAAGATATGTGCTAAAAGTTAAGTTTGTTGATGGAAAAATATCATACTAAATACTCCTATAAGAGCTTCAAATTCAGCTTCTTAGGGGTTGTTTGGTTACCCACTAATTAACATAGGAACTTAAATTCATGTGAATTATAAAATGGGCATGTTGTTTGGTTACCCCAATTCACATGAATTGGAAGTTCCTATGAATTTCAATTCCTTCATAATGGAGGAATTGGCTTACCTAGGTCCACCTAGGTAAGTTGAAATGCCTACATGAATTACACTTCCTCTATGACAACCAAACACTATTTACTAATTCACATGAATTCTAAAATCATGTGTTTTATGACTTCCTAGGCAATACAAATTCCCACATGCAACCAAACGACCCCTTATAATATGGATCGAAGTTTGAAAAAATAGAGAAACATAAAGAAAGTTTGCTATTTTATTTAAATAATGTTTTGACTGAAACCCTAAGAATTTGATTAAAAGTATCAATTGGTTATATGAATGAAAAAGTTATAACTTCTATCTTTTTATTTTCCACTTATATTTGTCAATATTTTTAGAAAAATCTCTTTTACTAAAAAGTTACTTTTATAAGACTTCTGTTTCGGACAAAAACAGATTATTCTGGACCAACCAGGCTAGGCATAACATTCTTCATCCTATTAGTGAAGATCTTGCTAATTAATAGTTTTATAGATTATTGTAGAGCAGCAAGATATAAGTCTAAATTCTTTGACAGATTGAGGAGTTTGCTTTTTAGGAATGAGAGAGAAGAGGGACATTGGCTTAGGCATCAACCCAGACTTGAAAAAGTCCTCTATTGCAAGACAAAAATCATTTCCAACAATATTATTCCAAGTAGATTTAAAGAATTATGAAGAAAATCCATGAAACCTAGGACTCTTATTAGAGTCAGTGGTAAAAAGGCCTGTTTAATTTCATCTTTACTAATAAGTATTGTGAGCATAATATGATCATCATCCTCAACTCAGTTACCCTTCAAGAAACATCAGGATCTATGCTTGAGATATCAGTAGAGCTACCAAGTAACTTCTGATAGTATTCAACAAAAGCTTCTCCAACTGCCTGCAAACCAGTATGACGTGCACCAATAATGCCATGTATATCACCTACCATTTGGCTCGATTGTCTCGAAATTAATTATATTTAAATATGAGTGCATTAGAGAAAAATGGAGATGACAAATTGCATGTATATTACTTCCTCCTAGACCTGGCAAAGCCAACCCGACACAAATGACCCGACCCGAAAAGGCTGACCCAAGACCCGAAACTAACATGAATTGCAAAACCCGAATATAACCCGAAACCCGAAGTAACGCGACCCAACCCGAACTTGACCCGAAGTGCGTTGACCCAAAACTGACCCCAACGACCCGAGATGACCCGATCTGAAACCACTAACTCGAAAATGACCCGAAAAAATATAACTCTAATTGAACAAAAAAGACTTGAAATGACTATATGCACCTTTTTTTTTAAAAAAAATATTAACCCGAAAATGACCCAAACCTGAAATAACCCAACCCGTTGACCTGAAACTGACCCGATCAACTTACCCGAAAATCATCCCAAACCCGAAACAACACGACCCGACCCGAACTAACCCGATAATTCAATAGACCCGAACTGACCTGGCCCGAATTGGCCCGACCCGAAGATCTGATTGATCCGTTTGCTAGGTCTACTTCCTCCACACATCTATATTATTCCCATTTGTTTTATTGCGATCTCTAAATTGTACATTTGACTGTATTTTCCGATTTTGATATATATTTTTTCTCTTCCAAATTTTTTTCATAAAATATTTATTGATAATAAATGTAAATGTTTTAATATTATAAATAAATATTTTTTATTTTTTTAACTTATGGACGATCAAAGTTCAAAAATTTTGATAATTAAAAAGTAAATGGAAAAAAATAGGTATATGGAGAAAATATATATACTAGCTACTCGTAGCTATTATGTGTCATACATGGCAATGTCACATATAAAATCAAATACTCCTTTCAAGTTGACGTATTGTTTCTTATTTCCTTTTTTATACTGGTTGGGTTTTCTTCCATCTTGCCTTTTTTGGTAAGTGTTGTGTGGTCAAAAATTTATTGTATGTAGGGTAGTATATTTTGTGGTCCAAATTCAGTTCCTTAATTCTTGTGCAAAAAAAAAAGAGAACGAAAGAGGGAGTATTATATTAACACCTTTGTGGAATTTACGCCTTGAATTCGTTGGTCTTTTTATGTTTAGGCTAGGATTCTGTTTTTGGTCTATGGTCTGTTTTGAGCCTTTTTAGGTTTTATATATTAAGTCTTAGATAGTAGTATATAAACTCTCTAAGTCTAACCCTAACAGTTATGCATATCATAACATTCTGAATCTAAATCTGAAAACTCTGTAAAAAAATCTTCAACATTAATAAAATTCACCTTCTTTTTACGATGTGAACTTAGCTAACATACCATTATTAAATCATATAAATCTGAGCATTATGGTCTTTATCGTTCTTTATTCGTCTTTTCTAGTGTTTATATTAAAACAAGGGTGTTGATTTACGTAGTACACGTTTTACTCATTTTAGTACACTATTGACCGTACTACCCCTATCAGTTTTAATGTACTTTGTACTACATTGAAGAAAGAAAGGAAAAAAGCTCGCTCTACTGCATTTTATAACCAACTCCGCCTGCCACCAGCCTCTACCACCTCCCCCTCGCCGTCGTCAACCTCGCCGGCTAGCGCTTGTCACCGAAAACACCACCTTCGCCGCTTGCACTCACTCGCAACACCACCTGCACCAGCGAATTTAAATCGCTGTTACGCGCTACCAACGAATCTACCCACCATACTCCTTAGCCACCACGCAACGGTTGTCCACTTGTCCTCAAGCCAGCCACTTCCATCAATGCGCCACCCTACCCCTCTTAGTTTCATCCACGCCGCCAGCCCACCGCCAATCCACCACCTTACAAAAATATTTCATAGATTAATTTGAATTCAACCACAAACCCTAACTGTATGCTTAATAATTTAGAGTAATTTGGTTTATACTTTAAAATTAACTAATGATTTACATATTTTTGCATTCAATTTATAAATCATATTTGAAGAAATTGATTAATCTTAAAACTCGTATATGCTTAGTAATTTAGAGAATTAGGTTTAGTGTTTTAGAATGAAGGGTATGAAAATGGAAATCAATGTACAAAAAGTACTAAGATTAGTAAAAACGGTACTGCGAAAATAAACATCGTAAAACAATCTTCTTAAAAAACTTGTCAGTCGAATCTTTTTGCTATTCCAAATCTTCTTGTTATGTAAAGTGTATCTTTGTGTAAGATATTTGGTGGTTTTATATGTTGTATCTTTATGTAATATTATAAGGATGGCGATAGGGCGCCACCGGGTGGCGCCGAATCTCGGCGCCACCTTAATTTAAAAAATAGAAAAATAGAAAAATATAATGTTAGTTTTTGATTTCGCGCCAAAGTATGAAGGACGATATTGTAATTTGACATTTATTTTTATTAAAAGAAAGTTGTAACTAAACATAAATTTGATCTTAAATCTTTTGCCAAAAAATAATCTATCAATTATTAACCTGCAAATTAAAACAATAAGATGTTCATCACATCATCATAGTAATATCATGTAGTTTCATCCATTATCTTCAAAATGAACAAGATTGAATTGAGTGTGTATTTACTAATCTAATCAAATAATATATCGAAGTCATGACATTCAGCAGCAACTTTAACAACTTTGTAATCCAATGCTCTTATCTTTCTCTTTCATTAATAATCTTGCCAACTCAGCTCCTATCTTTCTAAATGATACCTCATACAGAGTATATACACTCTTGGCACAACCCAAAAAACGCATAATCATGAATTGAATGAGATGACGATTGAGTTTGATACCAAATTAAAACCGCTTTCAAGCTGTTATTTAATATAAAACAAAGTTGCGCCATATGCACAAGTAAGCGTTATAATTCTTTGAAACTCCTAAATCACCATTCTATTGTATATTAAATTGATCTTAAATAATCAAAAGAATGAAATAGACTCAAAAATTGATCATGTATCTTGTTTGTTGATAGTGTAACTTCTTTCCTTAAAAGGTGGCATTTTCTAGGAAAGTTCTACTAATTTATTTTTTAATTTTATTTACTATATAATTAACTCTCATTAATTATGTAAAACAAAGTTCCTAAACTACCCTTTTCTAATAATTACTTTAAATTTCAAATTTTAATGGAGGGAAATGAAAAATACCTATTCAATTTACTACAACACCCTTGGTGGCGCTCAATTTGAGTACCACCCGGTGGCGCCATCTCATTTTCCATATTATAATGTAGTCTAAATTCCTTAGTGTACTACTGTACTCTACATTGTAATTATATAAGCACCGGCCACTTCTGATCACACGTTTTTTATTTTGTGCGTGAATCACTGAATCCCATGCACGGTGTTCGAAGCAACATTGCATCCAGAAAATAAATTTCCCGGATCCCTTTTCAAAGCAACATCACAAATTCTTCGAAGTAGACGAGTTCTTAATTAAAATAAATTTTAGTCCTTTCTTTGTGAGATAAAGGTAATGTTTCGATTGGAGTGCCTTGTTAGTTGTTACTTATTTTATGAGGTCCTTTCTCCTCCGTCCAAACAAGGAAAGAGTTATTACATTTTTAAGTTTTTAAAGGTTTGAGGTACTGCAGTGAGCATATTCGTTCGAATTATTGATTCGTATCATGGGTTTGTGATTTTGTCAATGATTTTATATAGAACAAAAATGAGGTGACGGACATATCAGGATAAGACTTCTCGGAGTAAACTACAATGGAAGGACGACTTAAAGTATCCTAAAACATAGCGATAAGGACCCAAAATATTATACACTAGTTTTAAGGACCTGCAGGCAATCCTCTGTTAACTTACCGTTAGTCCATTATAGGAGTATAAGCCTCTGATCCACCATAATTAAAACGACACTGACAAAAAAAAATATAATAAATTAAACATAGGTTAGAGTAGATAACTCAAAATAGGACCCAAGAACATGTTTTGAGTGATTATTAAAGGATAAACGAAAATCTATCTATGAGGTCAATTTCAACTCAACTTGTCTGACACTATCCGTAACAAGCTAAATACATATTGTGCCCCTCTCAGAATATGTCATTTGCCCTTCACTTGTACTCCTCACTTATATATTATGAGAGAGGCACTATGCGTATTCAGCTTGTGATAGATATTGTCTTTTTTCAATGAGAATTTGTGATTTCAGCTAGGCTTTATAGTATTCTTTTTTTTTTTTTTTTCATTCTTCACTTCTCGCACGTTAATCATTTAGTCTTCTTTAAAACGAATGTATGCGTCTTAACATTTAAAAGGGTCAGATATCATACCACTTGGACATATAAGACAATTTTTTTGCATATTCCCATAGATTCCGCTTTTGTCATATTCTAACTACTTAACTCGTCTTAAGCTTAAGACCGATATATTTGTCTTGAATTAAAAATTTGTGTTCTTTAATATTTTGTACAATCCATATTCTAACACTTTAAGTTGCGACGTTTACTTCCCTTTTGAAATTCAATGAACGAGTAAATATTATATGTTCTCATATTGCTCTTATTTTTACACACGGATTTTGATCATAAAGATGACGTACAAGATAATTGGAAAAATTAATAAGGTCTTCAGCAAGCAAGAAGTAAAATGAAGACAGAAGAGAGAAGAGTAGTATTGTAGTAATGAGTGATAAATAATATACGATTCGATTTTATTATACATATATACGATATGCATGGTATACGATTTCAATTATATGAATCTGGGAGTAAACGGTAAGAATTCCCGTGTATCCGGTACGAATTTTATCAAGACCGTATCAACAGTATTTGAAAATGGATAAGAATGCCGACCCGAAGTATAGTACCTGTTAGGGTGCAAACCCTTGTCCCACATCCGTAAAATAAAGGTGAAAGATGATCTTTATAAGTATCCATAAAATATAATAGTACGAGGCCTTTTAGAAAGGAGTCCAAAAGTAAATCCGTGAGGCTCCGGCCCAAAGCGGACAATATTGTACTGAAGAGTCAAGGGCGAGATCACCTAAGAGGGGGAGGGGGTGAATTAGGTGTCTATTTAAAATTTTAAGCTTAATTAAAGCTTCTTTAAAAACTCTATGATCACTAAGACACTACTTAGAAGAAAGGAGAAGTTGACACTTCGAACTAGAAAGTTAGAAGTATTCAACAACGATTCAGCCAGTAAATGTCACAGTGGAATCAACAGTGAATTCAGAGTGCAGCGGAAATATTAAAAACGAAATAGACAAAACTCAAGGATGTTTTTTAAATTGGTTCGGTCACTACTCCGCGACCTACATCCAACGTTATCTTATTAAACATCTTTGACGTAAACTCATACAAACAAAGACCCCGAATAATAAAACAACTCCCCAACCTACTCCGGTTGCTATTTGCTCAATGCTACTCCGCACCAAGACTTATGCTCAAAGCTACTCCGCACCAAGACTTATGCTCAAAGCTACTCCGCTAAGAGACTTCCCCAACTCTTTCGAGTTGCTATTGCTCAAGGCTACTCCGCCAAGAGACTTCCCCAACTCTTTCGAGTTGCTAGTTGCTCAAGATAACTCTATCTTAAGACTTGTTCTACTCGTTTGTTACAAGACTTGTGTTTCTCAAAATGTTCACAAAATGAACGGTGGAGAAAACGATTAAGTACTAACACGAGATCATCGAACACAATACATGCTTTGTTGCAACGAACTAGCTCTTTGTAAAAAACTTAAGAAAAATATTTTGCAAAACAATTAAGTATGAAATGTTAAAACGATTTTTGCAAAGATAATTTACTCAATAAAACTCAAAGTCTTTTAAGCTTGAAAATATTTTGTTGTTGCACACTTGTTCAAATGAAATAAGTGTGGTATTTATAATGTAAGGTAGAGTGTACCTTACAATAAAAATATCACACTACGATGAAGCACAAGTGTTTAAAATAATATAAATGAATTGAAGCTTGAACAACAAGAAGGTCAATTAAGGCACAAGAAACCATGACCCCTTATGCAAGCCAAATGAATTACTTGCACAAGTAATCAAGCTTACTAGTCACCTTAATTTGGCAGCCACACTTAGACAAAATAAGGGTAGTTTTTTCAACAAGAAAGAGCATAAATGGTTGACCAAATTTAGAAAAGTAAACAACCCATTTTTGGCAAGTGTCTTTTTGTGCAAGCTACCTCTTCTCCAAGACACACAAAGCTTTCATCCATTTTATAAAGATCAAACCAGAATTTTAGCAATGTAAAATGTTGATCAAAAGTTTGAAAAACTATTTTCAAGAGTTAAACATTTTTGAAATATTTAAGAGCCAGAAACCACAGTAACATGTCACTGTCAGTTTTGAAGTACTTAGCATGAATCGAGTTTAATGATCTCTTATACAACATTATGACTCTAACAATGACGATCTTCATCTCTTGATCTTCTTGTGCAACCTTGAACGATTAGTTGAGCTTCCATAGCTATAAGATTAAAACTTAAGAGGCACACATTATATTAACAATAAGATTAATTTGTCTTAAGGCATCATCAACCAATCTAATTTAGAAATGGTCTCAACATGTACTATTATGGAACATGGGCACAAGTGTAGCAGAGGCCCAACATAAGATATTCACGCTTTCGCACAACAGTACCATTTATTAGTAGTATCATTTTTTTCTAACAAGGATTAAGGAGGTGAGTTTCACCAATAAAGTAAGACGATTTTACTAACCATAACAACCTCAAAATAAAATGTTTCAATTATAACAAATAAGCGAAGACAATATATCTGACATTTTCCAAAAATCGAACGAAGTAGTAAACTTAAAATAAATACTCCCTAACATAAACTTAAATAAACATAAAGATCATTTAATAAGAAGATACAAAAGAACCACAAAAGACAAAGACACCCATGCAAACAAATAAAGTGTTAGTCATCTCATCAGTTACATTTTGACGGAATAATAATTTTGAGGTCCTTAAAGCTTTGTCTTAGTACTTTAGGTCCTTATTTAAAAACTTTTACCCATAGTTTGGGTTCTTGTAATTTACTTTACTCAGATTTCTTGGGACATTCACTTAAAATAAAATAGTAAAGCTTCTCTCTCTTCGTATTCTTGAATCTATTCTATCCAGGCGGTCTATTTTCTTAATCGGTTGATCAAGGCGGGACTGTAGCTGCGGGACCGTAGCTGCGACATCGGATTCTGGTTCGTCTCCTAAATCATTTGTCTAATGGCCTCGTTATCGTGTGGACATCGCCCACGAGGTCAGGCCTTTTCACGCTTCTGTTCGATTTTGACTCGGTAGAGGCCGACTTAGGGGCTATCAACCCTTAGAGGCTATCAATGTATTGACCCCTTATTTGACTCTTGTTTAACCCAAAGAGGCTATCAATGGGAGTTGGGCCGACTTAGGGGCTACATAGCCTATCGACGGGAGTTGGGCTTACGGTAGTGGGGCTTGGGTAGATTTGGGGATCGACTCTAGGTAGGTCATTCGCGGGAGCGAAACCCCTTAAAGAGACTCTATCTTTTGGCTAGGGGATTTCATCCGCGGGAGTGGGAAAGACCCTTGTTGGGACCTAAATGTTGACCCGAAATGCCTTGTACTCGTGTAGGGGTTATCAATGAGAGTGGGACCCTTTATCGACCCTAGAGCCTACCTATACTCGGGAGGGTTAGGTAGTTAGTTTAGATAACATTGTCCCACTTGAACCCACATTCCACCACTTGTTGATAGACCACCCACCGTTGCAACCCATGAACTAAGACTTGATCGGATCCTAGTTACCTTAATCTTGAATTAATCCCGTATTTTCCATAGCTTATTTGTTTAGTTTGCATTTTAGTCTAAATCTTATTATTGCATTTAGTTGTCATTAGTTGAATTCAAATTTCCCCTTTTATCGACTTAGCTAGCATCCCTTGAAACCGACTAGTAGTCACTTTGCTCTCCGTGGAAATCAACCCTCAAGTGCTACTTTGACGACCGTGCACTTGCGGTATTTAAAACACACATCAAGTTTTTGGCGCCGTTGCCGGGAAGCAATTGCGATATTAGTAGGTTTTAATCTAGCTTAGACTAAGTCATAATTCTTTTTGCACACTTTGGTATGCCGCTTGAGTCTTCTTCTTTTTAACCTTCTCTTTCAAGTTCTTAGGTCTATTGCATGAGTAGGCGATCTCGACGAGGGGAATCTTTACAAGACATAGACCCTGAAATCGAGGCTACGGCAAGAAGACTCAACGCCTAACGGAGAAGCGGATTAGTAGGTGAACCGGTAATAGAGGAACTTGTAGTAGAAGAAATTATACAATAAGATCCTTTTGAGAACCCCTTTGGTACACCAATAACAACAATCATGGGCGAACCGGTACCAATTAGAGATCATATGGCTCCCAAACAAATTGTGAATCCTAGCATAAGAAGGCCTAGGGTCCAAGCCAATAACTTTGAAGTGAAAAATTCATTAATCCAAATGGTTCAAAAAATCAATTCGGAGGGGGGCCGCTTGAGAACCCCAATGAGCACTTAAATGACTTCCTTGATAATTGTGACAATGTCAAGATGAATGGAGTTTCCGATGATGCCATCCGTTTGAGGTTATTCCCACGTTCACTAAGGGGATCGACTAAAGAGTGACTAAAGAATTGTGACCCCGACTCCTTTACCACATGGGATGAGTGATCCGATGCATTCTTGAACAAATACTTTCCTCCGTCAAGAACCGCTGAAGTCAAGAGTGATTTGCAAAGTTTTACACAAGAAGAAGATGAGACTTTTTATGAGGCATGGGAGAGATACAAGAGACTCCAACGGTTGTACCCACACCATGGCATAGCCGAACCGGAGTTGGTCAACAACTTTTATAAGGGGTTGACGAATGAGTTGAGATTGAGCCTAGATGCGGCATCGAGGAGAGAAGCCTTGGATATCTTGGATCACAAGAAGGCTAAGGAGTTGATTGAGGAGGAGGCCTCAAGGACCCTTGATTGGAATGATGATAGGCAAGCTAGGAAGGGAAAAGGGAAGACTTCTAATTCGGTGCTTAATATTGAGGTCAAGGAAAAGCTTGAGGAGCTATCACAACAAATGGCCTTGATGAATTCAAACAAGGCCACGAACTCCAAAATAAAGTAAGTCTTGTATTGTGAACTTTGTGGTGAGCAGAGTCACTCCCCAATTAATTGCCCCTTGATTGCACCGGTTGAGGACGAATGTTATGTGGAACAAGTGAATGGAGTGTGAGAATCTAGCCCGGCCAAGCAAGCTTTCAACAACAATCAATTTCACCCGGGTTTGAGAAACCACCCTAATTTCTCTTACTCTTCACAAAATGTCCAAAACCCAACCTTCATCCAAACTAGACCACAATCCAATAACCAAACGTTCCAAGCACAAAGAACCACCCAAAATACGCCGGGTTTCCAAAACCGGGGCTTCCAACAAAAACAACAATTCCAACCTTTAAATCAACCTATTCAACAACAAACATTCCAACAACAACCTCAACAACAAACATTCCAACAACCATTTCAACAAACCCGACCACCCAAGTCTAATATGGAATTGATGATGGAGCAAATATTGAGTAATCAAAATCAATACATGGCACAACAAAATCAAAAACATGATGAAACAAATGCCTCCATCACCCAATTATGAAATCAAATGTAAAACTCTCAAAGAATGAACGACACCCAAATCTCTCAATTGGCCACTCAATTGAGTCAAATACAAAGCTCAAATGGGAAATTTCCCGGTAGGACCGAGGAGAACCCCAAAAACATGAATGCTATCCAATTGAGAAATGAGAGAGTGTTGGATGAATTTACTCACCCCAAGAAGAAAAGGACTAGAGGGGAAGAGAAGGTGGTTTAGAAAGAAAAGGTAGTCGATGATGAAGTCGTGGAGTTAGTTGTGGAAGAACCACCCAAGGTTGCCAAGGTAACACCAAAGGTTGTTGACGAACCCGTCAAGTATGAAGTGAGGCCATATGTGCCACCTATTCCTTTTCCTCAAAGGTTGGCAAAGGCTAAGCTTGAACAAAAGTATGGGAAATGTTTGGAAATGATGAAGGGAATGCACATCACCATCCCTTTTATTGAAGCTATAAGGGAAATCCCAACTTATGGAAGGTTCTTGAAGGAACTTATCTTCAACAAGAGAGTGTTGAATGCTCCCACAACGGAGAATCTTTCAAAGGAATGTAGTGCTATCTTGTTGAATAAACTAACCCCAAAACTTGAAGATCCGGGTAGTTTCTTTATACCTTGCACTATTGGGACCGTTAAAATTGGTAAAGCCCCTTTGTGATTTGGGGGCAACTGTTAGCCTCATGCCACTCAAAATTTTGAAGAGATTAGATGGTTTTGAATTATCTCCAACTAGAGTCTCCTTGCAACTTGCGGACCGGTCAATCAAATACCCCATGGGTTTAGTTGAAGACGTTCCAATCAAGGTGGGAGGCCTTATAATCCCTTGTGATTTCTATGTCATGGACATTCCCGAAGACTCCAATATACCGATCATCTTGGGGCGCCCTTGTCTTGCCACGGGGGGTGCTTTAATTGATGTAAAAAATGGGAAGCTCTCGCTTCAAGTAGGGGACGAAAAGATGGAGTTCTCATTGAACAAAACCATGGCGGAACCTTCAAATGGAAAGTCTTGCTATATGATTAATATCGTTGAAGATTGTGTAAAAAAGAGGCCGATGAAAAGTGGTGATCTTTGGCATGGGTTTGTTAGTGGCCAAGAGGAAGAGTGTGAAGAACACTTGGAGATTGCCAAAGCTTGGGGGGAAACCATCAAAGAAGTCCACAACAAGAAGTTTGAGAGTTTAGAAATGAATGGTAGAAGAGAGGAGAGATCCACGCCTCCTCAAGTGCAGTTGAAACCTCTCCCTTCTTCTTTAAAGCATGCATTTTTAGGCTCTAACCATACTTTCCCGGTTATTCTCAATAGTGCACTCAATGACAACGAAATTTCTAAATTGCTTGATGTTTTGAAAAAGTACAAAGATGTCATTGGGTACACAATTGACGATATCAAGGGTATTAGCCCATCATTTTGTACTCACCATTGGATGATGAAGGTGCCTCTCCTGTAGAGCCTCAACGACGCCTCAATGCCACTATGAAAGAAGTAGTTAGGAAAGAAGTGTTGAGACTTTATGATGCTAACATAATTTACCCCATTTCGGATAGCACATGGGTGAGCCCGGTGCATGTGGTGCTCAAAAAGGGGGGAATTACGGTAGTATCAAATGCAAATGATGAGCTAATAACCACTAGAGTGACCACCGGGTGGCGTATGTGCATAGATTATCGTCGCCTCAACAAGGCCACTAGGAAAGATCACTTCCCGTTGCCATTTATCGACCAAATGCTTGAAAGACTTGCCCAACACTCTTACTTTTGTTTTTTGGATGGTTTCTCCGGATTTTTCCAAATCCCGATCCATCCAAAAGATCAAGAAAAAACTACTTTTACATGTCCCTTTGGAACGTTCGCATATGAGCGCATGTCGTTCGGGTTGTGTAATGCACCCGCCAAGCTCCAAAGGTGTATGTTGGCAATCTTTTCGGAATTTGTTGGGGACATCATGGAGGTGTTCATGGACGATTTTGCCGTTGTAGGTACCTCCTTTGATGAGTGTCTAGGTAATTTAACCAAGGTTTTAAAAATATGTCAAGAAACCAGTCTAGTTTTAAATTGGGAGAAATGTCACTTCATGGTGACATCGGGGGTAGTCTTGGGTCATGTAGTGTCGAGTCATGGTTTGGAAGTTGACCAAGCAAAAATTGAGGTCATTAAAACCCTTCCCCCTCCTATTAATGTGTAAGGAATTCGTAGTTTCCTTGGTCACGCCGGTTTCTACCGACGTTATATCAAGGATTTCTCATCCATTGCTAGACCGTTAACCGAATTGCTAGGAAAAGAGGTTCCTTTTGTATTTACTAATGCTTGTTTGGATGCTTTTAATAGGTTGAAACAAGCTCTCATCACCGCTCCTATTATGCAACCTCCTACTTGGGGACAACCTTTCGAGCTCATGTGTGATGCTAGTGAAGTAGCGGTGGGGGGCCGTCCTAGGCCAAAAGAAAGATGGAAAGCTTCATGCCATTTATTATGGGAGCAAAACTTTGGATTCGGCACAAGCTAATTAGACCACTACCGAGAAGAAATTATTAGCGGTAGTATTTGCCATTGATAAATTCCGTTCTTATTTAGTGGGGTCTAAGGTGATAGTCCACACCGATCATGCCGGCCTTAAGCATCTCTTATTGAAGAAGGACGCCAAGCCTCGATTAATAAGATGGATCCTTTTGTTGCAAGAATTTGATCTTGAGATCAAAGATAAAAAGGGGACGGAGAATCTAGTGGCCGACCATTTGTCAAGATTGGAAATTGAAGATCCGGGTAATGCAATACCCATTGATGATTCTTTCACCGATGACCAATTGTTTGCCCTTGCCATAGTAGAAGCACCATGGTATGCCGATTTTGTCAATTATTTGGTGTTGGGAATCATTCCACATGACTATGATTTGTTGGAGTAGGTGTCCTCCACAATAGTGCGCCACACAATAAATCTCATTAAGGAATACAATTGGGATATTTATTGACTATATATATATGATTAGTCAGTTGATTAACGTAAATCAATAACGGTTGGCTGACTAGAGTTTGACGTTAATGTCGTATGACGGCGGTGATCAACTGATCCCTTTCGATCACATCTATAGGATGAAATCCAAATAGTAACTAATTATTTGTATATGATACAGTTGATTAGTCCATTACATATATTTGATATGTACGAGAGTTAATTGTTAGAAATTAAGTTAAGAACTCAAACTCAATTAAGTTTATTTTTCAATTATGCGATAACTGACTAATAAATTTATATCTTATTTTAATATGACTAAATAAGATCTAACTTAGTAATTAATCGTTAAATTACTAAATTAGTTGAGGTTTTGAGATAGAGGTAGTTAGTTAATTATATTTACAAGGAGTTGTAAAATAAATTAACTAATTAAGCATTGTGGGACCCATTATATATTGATATAATGGTAAAATATCACTTAAAATGTTAAGTACAAATTATTTATTTATTTGTGTCATATAATTGTTATATGATCAAATTAACACTTAATTATATAAGATAATTAAACATATGATTAATAAGTATTTGTGGGACAAATATCAAAAATCAAAATAGACCAAATAAGGCCACATGTGGCCGGTCAAGTAGTAGTAGTGTAGGTGATGATGGTTTCTTTTGTTCATGCTCACAAGTCACATGAGATTATGACATGAATAGTAACCTAAAATCATTTCAGTCAACACTACACTCCACCACTTTGCATGTGAATTAAAATAAGCAAATTAAGTCCCTTGTGAGGGCTTCATGACCGGCCATATTGCCTAAAAGGGCAATATGGTTGTTCATTTTGTTTGTTCATTCTTGCTCATTTTCTCATACATCTCTCTAAAACTCATCTTCTCACTAAACTCTCATAATACTAATATTTACTAAGTATTAC